>CAJPEV010000774.1:70998-94642 GCA_905338385.1 Darwinula stevensoni | reverse complement strand
GAACAGGAGAAACATCTCCTTTTGAAATTTGTGCCCCCAGGACATTTACGTCCAAACTCTAAAGTTTTCTGCAGCATCCCAGTAGGTAGTTATGTACTAAGTTTCATCTCTCCACACTTGCTCAATATGCCAGGACAAAAAAAAAATACTTGAAAACTTCGGCTCAAAAAATATGCCCCAAAGGCATGGAGTTGTTCCCGGGAGAGGACAATGAATGAATTAATCACTATACTATGTAATGGAGCGCCGAAGGCGCGACCATAGCCCAAGACAAATAGACAAAGACCATAGACAAAGAGTTAAATACAAATTTTTAGTCTGGATACATCCCTTGTGGGAATTTTTTTCGGGGGGCGATGTTTAAAAAGAAAATAGTCGTGGCGAATTGGACAGAAATGGAAAGGTGAAACTTGGCACACATAGAAGTGACGAGATATTACTGAGCTGAGGGAGTATTCAGTTTTCATGGGCATCCCCTCCGGACATAACTTTTGGTTGGGTCAGCTTTTCCAAGCATGTTTTCTCACCTGCGAAAAGGGCAAACGAATAATATTGAAACTTTGTAGTTCCCTGGGCGGACAGAAAAGTAGCTAGCGCATACATCACTGACATAATGTTGATTTAAGGAAAAATTAAACTTCTTTCATACGTCTCCTCAGAGCACATCTTTTGGGTGGGTCGCATTTCCAAATACATGTGTACATGTGGCATGGAGCTATGACTGAAACTGAGTGGCATGGAGTTCCCTGAGTCAACATTTAAAAAGAAATGAAAATTTTCGTTGAAATCAATTAGGGCGCTTTTTTCAGTCCCGTTTTCCTGAATTTGTTTTTGATCCAACGAAACAGAAACATAAAACTTAAACATCTCTCAGAAGTGCCTGTTTGATGGCTGAATAGAGGTAAAATCCTACTTTTGAAAAATGTTCCCTTAGCGTAGATTATAGGAGGGAAGTATTTCAGAATTTATTCTCCACCCTTACAAAGAGGGACACAAGAAAAGATTTCAAGTTAGGCACAATATAAATCATATAGGTAAATATTTTGATAAAAGTCATGGCTTTTGTCCCCATATATCACGTATTTCAATGGGGACGTACCTTAAATATGTGTTCGCCATTTCGCAAGGAATAAATGAGTTAATGACTCTCCAAGGTAATAGAGCGCCGAAGGCGCAACTATAGTCCTACGGGCAAACAAACTCGCTAGTATTAAATATTTGCTTCAGTCAAACAGAGAGACATGGAAAGCTGAAACTTGGCTTGAACGACCCTACTGAGACTCTCAGTTAAAGGGAAAATGCCATGTTTCAGATGCATGCCTTGGGGGCACGTTTCAGGGCGTCACATTTTATTACGCTGATATCTGAGGACATATTAAGTTCAGAAACAAGAAACGTTTGTGGCGCATGCCCTAAGGCCACAGCTATTGGCTGCGTCACCTTTTCGAAATTTTTTGCGCCAGCAAAAATTGTAAACGGATAAGACTGGACCTTTGTGAGCACGTAGTTCTCCCAGTGCTGATTTTAGTAAAAAAAAAATCTAATTTGTAGGTGAAACCCCACGGCTGATTTTTTGCAAAAGACAAATTTTCGATAATCCTGCCTGATCCAATGAAAAAGAGATCTGAGGAAACTTCAAACTTCGAATAATCAGAGTAATAAGTTCGATGAAAATATCAGTTTGTTCTCTCTCAGCATCTATTTTGACAAGCACAAACTTTTAGCCACTTTGAAAATAAGTTAAAGAATGAATCGCTAAGCTGGACAATGGAGCGCAGTAATAAGCAGGTATAGGCCTTCATGGCGCATTGATGCAGAGCGATGTTTTAAAATAACCTATTTTACTTCAGCCGAAGCAAAGACGTAGAAAGTTTAAAATGGACTTGAAATTGGCGATTGATGTGCTGATTTCCAGGAAAATTTCAATTTTCTGGTGTGTGCCATGGGGGCACATTTTCCCATGGAAAAGTTTTCTTTTTTTCTTTCAGTCAAAGGGAAATACATGAATAGCTGAAAATGAGTATGGTAGTGGTTAGTGATACCCTAATTTAAAGAAAGTTTTCCTTTTTAGATGTATCCCTTGGGGGGGGGGGGGGGGAATTTTTTTTTTGGGGGGGTTTTCGCAAAAAANNACAAAGTTTCAATATTATTCGTTTGCCCTTTTCGCAGGTGAGAAAACATGCTTGGAAAAGCTGACCCAACCAAAAGTTATGTCCGGAGCGTTACATATGACTGCGATGACGAATTCAAAGAAAATCTTCAATTTGTCGTACGCACCCCAGGGTATATATTTTTGTTGAAAAAAGTTCTCAGAAATTGTTACCACCATACTAGTGATTATTGTTAAGGGAGGAGAATGAGTAAACACCCGAAACACAATTTCGCTCAGAGAAAACTGGTTCTCACTGTCTTGCTATAGAAGGCGCTGTATTGAGGATGAACTTCAAAGTGACAGTTTTGGGGCAATGAAGCATCTCCGTTTGATTCATGTTCATAATATCAGATTGAAAATAACTTCGCACAAGCAGGAGAAGCTTGAACTCACTATAAAAAGTCCTAATGATCCAATGAGATTTACCCAATTTGTAGTTATTAGAATCGAAAAGAGATGCTTCAAATGGTATATATTATTAATAATATTATTAATATTTTTTTGAACGAACCGCGCCGAAGGTGTCTTCATAGCGAGTTTGTTTGCCCTTCGGGCAAACAAATTTGCTAGTTATACATGTATATGTATTTTATATATGTATATAAAACGATCGTGATTCACTAACTGAGTGACTGACACTCTAACCATGTTCTAGACTAGTGGCAGGTAAAGCTGCTACAAACCAGAGAAAGCGAAATGCTCAGATGTCGTGGAAGGGGTCACCATGACCTTGAGAGAGTACCACCCAAGTAGCACACGAACGTGTTCAATGAGCCTTTCTATAAGTTGTCAGCTTTCCATGAACGTCCTTGGGAACGTTCAATAAATGCTTAAATTTCCAAAATTCAGAGTCAGGAAAATCCTTTCAATTCATGCGTGAAATCATCAAGGAAATTTTGATATCTCCAGGAAATGGGTTCAAAAAAACTTCCTTTTTCAGGATTCATACAATATGCAATTAACGCTTTGGATACGTTCTTTTCATCACTTCAATTGCAATCAGTCCATTGGAGCCGCGCTTCACTGCCTGGGGGCAGAAACTATAATGCAGTATAGCCTATGCAGCATAATGCAGCGTAGCAATGCATATAGGGCAGCGCTGCCCACCCTGCGGACCGCGGTCCGCAGGTTGAATCGTTTGAAACAAAGCACCGCAACTTCGATGAAAATTTCCCCAAAGGAAAGCCATTTAGGTGACAAAATATTGATTCTTTGAAGCAATCGCATGTTGGATCAAAAATTATCATGGTTCGGTCAGTGAACGTCTCCCAGCGAGCAGATGTAGTGTCATTACGAGTGGCATGCCCAACATAGATTGGTTGGTGCCGCTAGGGGGTTGCAAAAGGGATAGGGAATTTCTTGTTGTGGTTCAGGACGCTCTTACAGTATAACTTGGGAGATTAGGACCACTGCACGATCACGTGGAATATGAGGCAGACAAAGAGTAACGCCAGACTATGAGCAACATAGGAGGATCACGCGGAAGTTGAAGCGGGAAATTAGATCTGCGAGACAGGAGGTCGAGGAACGGCTGGCTCACGGATGCTAAGAAGAACCCTAAGGCTTTCCATCGATATGCGAGTGGTAGTTGTCAACAGTCGATCGGGCCGCTAATTAACGAAAAGAGGGAGTTGATTGAAAGCGATAAGGATATGGCCAGTATACATAACGCGTTCTTCGCTTCCGTTTTCACTGTGGAATCCGATTTCATAAGTTTTAATAAAAGTAAGTGTGAAGTTCTCCGTGTCGGTCGAAACAACGGTAGTTCTCGACACGTTCGGTGATGTTAAATTGGATGAGGCAAACGGAGAGAAACTTTTAGGAGTTTCTATCGACAAGGACCTTGTTTTCCTCGCACGCGCAAACGATGGTGGCCAAATGCAACATGATTCTAGGGTTACATTCGTCGTTCGGTTGGAAGTAGGACTTCGCGCGTTATTCTTCCGTTGTATGCGGCACTGATAAGACCCCAGCTGGAATATTGCATCCAGTTTTGCAGGCCTACAAATAAGGGCGATTTGTTGGCGCTCGAGGGAGTAAAGAGGACGGCCACAAGAGTGATCAAGCTCAGGGGCTATCATACGAGAAGCGTTTAGAATTGTTGGGACTGTACTCGCTCGAACGAAGGTTAAAGAGGGGCTATCTCATCCAGGCTTTCAAGATAATTGAAGGAATAAATAATGTCGAGTGTGTTTTTGTGTTTTTTGTGTTTTGTGAGTGCTTTTCCAGTTTGATGGCAGCAAGAGAACGAGAGTTAACCAACTTAAGTTGCGCAAGCCGCATGTGCGGCTCATGTCGAGACAGGAATTCTTTACTTGCAGTGTGGTGAACGCGTGGAATTCGTTATATGGTGAAGTAGTGTCTGCCCCTTTTGTGACTATCTTTAAGAAGAAACTGGATGCTTCCACGGAGAGGCAAAAGGTTGGGGGGCTATGCGACGTTAGGTACCACATAATAAGCAACTCGGATAGTAAAAAACAGGTAAATATTTAGATGTAAGAGGGTTAGGCCTACATTAAAATAAGGAACTCTCGACCTCGACACGTGATATCGAAATGGGTGAAATCGCCTTTTCTTACCGACATCACAGCTCATCTCAACAGATTAATCCTCTTGCTTAATGTGGACAAGACGACAGTTTGTGATTTGTTTCAGGCAGTTACTGCAATTCAAGGTAAACTGGAAGTTTTCATGGAAAACATTTTAAGTGGAGATCTTCCCCACTTCCTAACTTTGCGATGTCTTCAAGAATAGTGCTACTTCACTGAGCCATTGGCATCCACAATCAAAGATTTCATCGCATCATTGACCAACGACTTCAATTGCCGCTTTTGTGAGTTTTGCAACAGCAAAGAGGTGTTGTTTCGGATTCTTCGCGAGGGACTTGGGCCAAAGATGCCAAGTCTTCGTTCCCATCTCTCCAGCTTGCCGATCTGAAGCTGGTGTTCCCTGACATTCATGGGGATGAAGAACATAAGGCCAAGTTTGGAGTACCGCCGAAAAATCTAAAAAAAATGTTCTGGGGTGAACAAGTGCCGTCTGTCAAGTACCCACAGATAAAGGAGCTGGCCGTAATGGTTCTGACAATTTAGTTTGGGTCCACCTACATATGTGAAAGTGCGTTTTCAACTTTGAACATCCTGAAGAACTGGTATCGCGCTTTTCTGACCAACGATCACCTACATCAATGCCTTCGCGTCGATCTGACAACAATCACTCCTGATTTCAAGAAAATTCCGTAGGATACCAACTGCCAGCTGTCACATTGAAACTTTACTTGCGGACCGCTGGGCCTCAATAATTTTTGGTTTGTGGACCTACTGTCATTGTAGTTGAGTAGCCCTGATATAGTGTAAACATCCCAATTTTTGCTTACTTAAGCCCTTCGCCGAACTTGCTATGACCCCACTGGAATTGAGACAAACCAGAGAGACGATTCTTTTAGTAGCAGGGATGGTGAAATAAGTGCAAATACCTGTACATATAATTAATTTTCCTTCATTCCTGAAGCAATATAAAATATGAACAAAATGTGATAATGTAACAAAAACGCAGTTCTTAGCCACTTTACACCAGTACTTGGCCAATTGGATCCAGTTGTTGGCCACAAACCTTTTAAAAATGAAGCATGTATTCTCTCAAGAAAAGAAGGAAAACGAAGGGCAATTGAAGAATCAGACCTCTTTCAGACGTTCATGGAAGGCATGCTAACGCCATTATTCATGGAAATTTTCCTCGAAATCGGCTGGAAGTCCTCTTACTCCACCATCCTCTTCTCTACCTTGCACTGTCTCTACACTCTTAGAAAAGAGTGAGCGATTTCCCAGAAAGGCAGTGAAACTGAAGTTAGAGGTTTTACTCCCTAGAAACAAGGAGTGGAGCCGCTCACCTCTCTTTCCAGAGAACAACAACAAATTTTTTATTCTGGTTCGAAAAGTACTCTCCCTCCTTTGTTTCGCGCTCTTAAAAAATATACGGCTTTTGCTCTTATAAAGGAGTAGTTATCGATTGCACTTCCTCGTTTTTAGGGAGTAAAACCGCTAATTAAAGTTTCTCTTCTTTTCTCGGATATCGCTCCCTTTTTTCGAAGATTGTACTTCCCCTTGTTCGTCCTTTTCTTCTTTTCTCTCAGTTTTTTCAGCTCTCTCTTCTTTTTCTTATTCCAATCGTTTCTTCTGTCTTTCTTTCTCCTGGAACATCTTTTTTCCCATTTTCCACGTGTCATCGTCCAAGGAAACCAATCCGTCTTCCGGATGCCTTTTCTTTTGGGAATTCCAGGCCAGACCAAGTAATCATGCAGCTTCCCAGATCTTTCTAGACCTTCGTTGTCGGCTTTCTCTGGAACTTCTCCTATCTCAGCGTTTCACTTTGCTGCTGAGAGAGAGGAACGGGAGGACGCCTCTTACTTGTGCCTACCAAACAATGATAGAGGTTCTCCATCGCCTTCAAAACTCATCCATGGACTCTGGACGTGTTTCCAATTCAAGTTTTGGTGTCAGTTGTTCACCAATGATATCCCGGAATTCTTTCAAGGTCAGATAGGAAATGGAGATGGGTGCATCGTTGACAGCAAGGCACATCGTGTAATCCAAATTGTCAGGGTTCCATGGGAATATTCCACATGCGCGGCAGCCGTTCTGTATGCAGGATATAGTCATGCATCCCATGGTAACCTTGATCACTCCAGCAAAGTCTTATTTCGTGACGACATGGTTGGGATGGTCTATATGCGAATGACTAAGCGCTGCCTTCCTGTTGGCTCTCAAGGGTCGGAAGACGGAAACGTCAGCGACTTGCAATATTCGGATGGCGTTGGGATAGAGAGCTGCATCGAGCTCTTATGGCTACATTGTCGGGAGCAAATCGTCGTGGAGGAAGCTTGTATACAGTTTGGCATTCATTCTTCCTACTCTTCGTCATCCATTTCCGACTCCCTTGGCCGTCATGCAGTCCGATAACATCAGGCTGCCTCACCATGCTCGTGTATCCATCCACATGCCGCTCTGTGAGGGCCTGGGTGGACCAATTCCACGATCACCCAAACAACACTGATCATACAGGACTGAAAGCGTATTCTTCGGTCAACCGAGAAAAAAATCTACCTAATGGGGTCGGAGGCGCGTAATCGAATGTAGAAGTGCGGGGAGGCCCTTACAGAGCTGCATGGGGACGTGGCACCAAAGTACGGTGAAGGCAGCCTGATGTATTTGGGTTGCAGGACGGCCAAGGGAGTCGGATATGACTGTCAAATATCAATAGTAGGAAGAATAAACGCTAAGCTGTTTACAACCACCCTCCACGACAATTTGCTCCAGACAATGTAGTATTAACAGGTCGAAGCGAGAGCGATAGTGTTTCAGCAGGACAATGATCCGAAACACACCTCGCGGCTGGACCGCCAATCATTCCAGGACTACGAATAGAGGTCCTAGAATGGTCAGAACAGTCGCCAGACCTCAACCCAATAGAAAACTTCTGGCAACCCTTGAAGTGGAGGCTGGCAGCGTATGAAAAAGAGTCAGGCTGCATTTACGAGTTGCGTGAGCGGATTAATACAACGTGGGACGCCATTTCAGTTCAGGCATTCTTGGATATGATCGAGACCATGCCCAGAAGGGTCCAAACAGCATTGAAGCTTAAAGGAAAATAAATTAAGAATTAATAAATTCGATTTCTGCATGACTGAGAGTGAGGGACCAAACTGTGTTAATGGTCTAGTTCGATTTGAGCAGCTGTAGCTCAGCCAATAAGAGGTCAATTCACAAGCGACTGGCATCAATCGAAAGCCAGAAATCCGGATTGACATTGGTTGAAATTTGAATTAAATTGATTTTGTCATCCTCGAGTTATGAGTCAATAAGAGGATCTGTGCCAAACATTGACACAATTTTGTCCCTCACTGTATACTCGTAGAATACTTCCAACATCATCCAGCCGTGATTCCCCAGCCACTTGGCACGGACTCGGCAATGCCATGAAAAAGACGAACATATGGATATACGATCAGGGGGGCAATATTCCCTGCGGCAGGGAAGTTGCAAAAAGAGCTGTAAGATTCTGCTTCTCATTCACCATGGAAACAATATTGACATTCTGTGCTCCTCCTGGAGCCAAGACCTTGCTACCTTTTCAGCTTAGCCCGAAGGGCTAAGCTGAAAAACAGACTCGTCTGGCGTTCCAGATACGACAGGCATCTTCCAGTGCTTCCGAACCATTATCCTAAGTGATCTCCTCCAGGACAGTGCGGAACGAACCATTGATGGCAACTTTCATTACTCATGCTGACGCTCTCGTTACGCCTTATGGTGTGCGAAAGGACAGTATTGGATGCCTCCTTAAAAGAGAGAAGAAAGCCACTTCTTTCCGGTCGGTTTGCAACAAAAGGGTTTTCTCTGACAGTTGCATCCAGAAAGCACTTGGCGCTATCCAGAAGATTCTCGGCTCTCCTGGGAAATCCCTTTTCCTGAAGGGAAATTATCCAAGACCCCAACAACTTCTCCTGGCTATTCAAATTTGGGCCTGGGCCTCTTGCAGCTTTTCCTTTTCCACCAAGACAAAGCTTTAATGTCGTCTCCGGTTAGGAAAATCTAGAGGCAGCAGTTCTTACGGAAGAGTTGTAGAGAACCGCCCTTACTGCAGCTGACATCGCTCCATCAGAATAACTCCTAGCTGACCGTGATTTTGGCATCTCTACCGACTGCAACAAAAATGTGATGAAGATGTAGTGATGAAAATTCACCAAATGACTATATCGTTGATATTACAGAGGTATAAACAGGTAAAACAGGTGGAATAGGAGTATAGGTTTTGATGTTTGTAATAAAAACAATGGCATTCGCACAACATGAACAATTAATGTACTTATTGAAACCAAAATAATATTAACCCAGAAAAATAAAGGACTACAGGCCTACAGGTAGTGGAACTGATGATAAGGAAACTAACCCAGTACAGAGGTGAGTGATAGCAGGATAAGACAAAAATCAGGATGATGTCTTCTTGAAGTCAGTCGGAGTCGTAGGAAGAATCGATGTGCAGGGGAAGTGGCGAATAATGACCCCGAATTGAAAATTGAATAGTTTTTTATACTGCCTGTTGAGGTGAAAGTGTGGACGGGAATAGGGCGAAGGGAGCGGAAGAGAGAGCGGAAGAAGGAGGGAGGGGAAGGGCGTGAATCCCTTTCAAGGATGTCTCAAGGACGCATGCTTCTCTATCACACTAATTTAAGTACAGTCAACATCTGGGATGAAAATTTTTCATTTTTAGCCAGGTTTTGACCACGTGGCCAGTAACTGGGTAAAGGAGCACTTGACATTCCCAGATATTGGCCACACGATAATTAGAGTTTCATCATAATTAATGCATAAGTGTCAGACTTAGTCGGTTATTCGATATGGAAATGAGAACACAGGAGACCTCATCTGCAGCAAGAGCGATTGGCAATAAATAAGGCTGATGAAGCGGCGTGATTGCTTTGCGCAAGCATTAAGGAAACATGCTGTTTACGCACGCTTCCGAATGAAACGCTGATACGACTTCCACAGGAAGTGCACACCCTGTTCGCACACCGGGAAACACCTATTAACCCCATAAGCATATAACATTGAAACAAGATTGATCCAATGTTGATTCAACATACGGACCTTGAACCAACGTTGAATCAATGTTGATTCAATCTTAAAAGCTACTAGGGAATAGGTCCTCGTATGGGTACGTGTTGATATAATGCTTGCAAACGGCCAGATTAACTAATTATGCTGGATTTAAGCCTAATTGGCCGACAAATGGAGACCGGGCAGAAACCGGGGAGTTTACCCTATCTCCGTATTTCAACAAATCGATCGGCCACTGCAAACCACCGTGTCAATCCCGGCTCATCCCATGAATTCAGCACAATGTCTCCTACATAATGAAAAGAGAAGTCCCAGACAGCGATACTAAGGCTGGAGAAGTCATGAATCTGACATGATATCCAGCAACATTGGAGGACGGGATCGGAGTTAACGCTCTAAGCTTAAAAGAACAACTAACTTCATTTTTTATGATGAAATGATGCATCGCAAGCAACAAAAAGGCTAATATTCGTCATTTACAAGTAATTATCTTTCTCATTGTTGGTCTCTTTCCTCCGAAAGCATCGCACGAGTGGCTACACAGGGGGAGGGGAGAAAAGAAAACGGAACGAAATTCACATCTTCCAAAAACAGGATTCAGTGATCTCCACAACCCCTGGGAGATGAAGCTTCAAATTTGCGGGAGTGATTCTGTGCTGCGAGATGAAATAGCACGCCAAATTTCTTTCATGTTTGTATTCTCAAAGAGGAATATGTAGAGGTTGAATTAGGGTGCGGGAAGGGGTTGAAGACATGTAATAGGCACGACCGCGCTTATTGATATTTCTCTTGGAACGATATTTCACTCTTTTTGAGTGGGGAATGTTATCCATGGATTTGCCTTTTTCCTTGTCCCCCACCCGTTCTCCCATGAATTATTTGCTATTAGGTTTAATATATGGATGCTTTTGTTTCAGGTCCCATGGCAGTGAAGCCCAGTTCAACGGAGGAAGAGACATGGTGCAAGCAAACCTTACTGGAAATACTCTCACAAGGCGTGAATATCTCTGTAAATGATTCCCGTCTTCTCAGGTACATTCGGGAGAGAGTTCTCATTTATCCGAAAGGTCACCCTTACAACTTGAACAATCCTAGAAACCATCACTTCTCCCAACATCCCGATCAAATTGCCTTCATCGAAGAGTACTTCGGCAATTCCGTCCGTGCTTCCTCACAATCAAGTTTGAAATTAGGTTTTGATTTTTCAATTAGCCATATGGCACCTTGATTTATCTGATGACTGACATGACATAAATGTCAGTTCGATGTATCTTGGTCGACATTTGGACAATTCTAGCAGGAACGGCAGTAGTGAGAAGGGAGCAGGAAAAGAGCATAATTTCAACTAATATCGTCTGCACTTCATAACTTGTCTTCGGTCCTGACTTGGCTGAGTAATTCAGTCAAGTACAGCACTATGCAAGGGGAGGACCACAGGAAAAGTGTACCAAAAAGTCTGGAAGTCCATTCAGTCAAAGACATAGCAACGCGCAAACGTAACATTGAAATTCATTGATACAAAGTCATCAGTCAAAGACATAGCAACGCGCAAACGTAACATCGAAATTCATCGATACAAAGTCATCAGTCAAACACATAGCATCGGTACATCCAATATACAGTGAGGAACAAAACCGTGTCAATGTTCGGCTCAGATCCACTTAATGACTCATAACTCGATGATGATATGTTTGATTTGGTTCAAATTTCAATCAATCTCACTTTTGCTTCCTGGCTTTCCATTGGTGCCAGATGCGGGTGGAATTGACTTCATATTGGCTAAGCTGCAGCTGATCAAATTCAATCAGATCATTGACAAGGTTTGGTCCCTCACACTCAGGCATGCATGAAAGCAAACTGATTCATTCTTAGTGTATTTTCTTTAATACTCAACACTGCCTAGACCCTTCTGGGCATGCTATCGATCACGTCCAAGCACCTTTGGAATGAAATAGCGTTCCATTCGATCTTAACAAGCTCCCGCAACTCATAAATATAGGCTGACTCATCTTCGTACTCCACTAACCTCCGCTTCAAGTGTTGCCCCAATTTTTCTATTGAATTGAAGTCAAGAGACTGTTCTGACCATTCTAGGATTTCCATTCCGTGGTCCTAGAACGATTAAGGGCCCAGCCGCGAGGTGTGCTTCCAGCATTATTCTGCTGAAACACCACCTCTCCCGCTCCTAGTTGTTATGAGTATATTGTCGGGAGCAATTCGTCGTGGAGTACGCTTGTATACAGCCTGACATCCATAATTCCTAATATTTGACAGTAATGGAAACGTCTCTTAATGAGACGTTTCCATCATTTAAAAGAAGAAACAGGATTAGCCCGGATTAGACGACCTTATACGCACTTCTCTAATCTCTGGAGGCATATTCCGAAGTCATCCATAATAATCTTCATATTTATCATGTGACCGAAAGGAGCAACTGGTAGTGTTACATTTTGCACATGGTATAATAATTGTGGTTGGTGAAGTATGCTGCGTGGCCTAATATCGGATAAGACTTATGTAGAATAAGACACGTTTGTGCAAGAAAAGGTGTTGGCAGATGGCGACTAGCGAGGGTGGTATTATAACGGGAGAGCACCTATGGTAAGCCTATGGGGAAGATCCATTCTCAGGAAACAGTTGCCAGTTAGATAGAATGGCGGTGAATCGGATGGCACTATATTGAGGTTTTTTATTTGATCGAGCCAAATGCAAAGATCAGTTATCATGAAAGATGAACAGAATTGCCGCCGAGATACGAATATGAATCATGAGAAACAAAGAGGGAAAGGATCATAAGGTTGAAGGATAGTTGTAGAAAATGTCAACTACAAGGTGTCTCAGAAACCCCACCCCAAGTTTCGTAATTATTTATTAATTTTTTCTGATGAAAATGAGTCTTGTATTTTTCGAGTGCTTAAATATTTCAGAAGAACTGTTGTTAAACCTGACGGTTAATGATTACTGGTTGTGGGCTTCTATGTAAAAGAAGGTGTATGCTACAAAACCCCTAACGTCCTCGACCTCATCAGCGCCAATTCCATCAAACTGAATGCCATCAGCTTGGACATGTGCCAGTGAGCAGTGGATACTTTCCCCGGCGATGCCGTATGTGTCATGATAAGAATGGGAACCAATTTCAGTGATAAAAAGGAATCTCGATTTAATCCCTGTTGTATACCCGGCTTTAATCCCTGCATCCCGGAAACCCCGTCCCCCGTTTGAACGGTGACTAAGTGAATGGCGTTGATGAGGTCAGGGATGTTAGGGGTTTTGTAGCATGCACCTTCGTTTTCAAAAACCCCACAACCAGTAATCACCAATGGAAAGGTTTAACAGTAGTTATTAAGAAAGGTCAACGCTTTCGAATGATACAAAATTCCTTTCCATCAGAAAAAATAAGGACATAATGTACGAAACTTGGTGCAGAGTTTCTGGGACACCAGGTATATCGAGGGCTGGCTGTACACTACATGATAGCCAAAATCAATTAAGATGATTGAGTATGGCTAATTGAAAAGTCAAACCTTCATTGGAACTTGTCAATCACATTCGCTTGCAAAAAAAGCGGAATATTAAAACTAATGTCTTACATTTTCCTTTTTGTAGACTGGAGGATTTTTTATCGAAGCAGGAGCATTCACAGGAGAATACCTATCAAATACTCTGTGGCTGGAAAGAGAAAAAAATTGGAAGGGTCTCCTCATTGAACCGGGAAAATGGAATTTCGCGGCCTTGAAGCGGAAGCATAGGACGGCCATTTTGGCCAATTCCTGTCTCAGCCCCACATCGCATCCTCAGAGGGTTCTTAGTTTCTGTCTCTCTCTTGGATAGGTAGATTATGACATTTATTCTGTTAATTCATGATTAGGCATTATCCGATATTTTAATATTTAAAGAGCTTTAAAGAAAAAAAAAGTATTTTCCTGTCTACATTTGAATGTGCAGAGAGGTTTTAATAAACGCATTCATGGCATCTCATAATAAACATAAGATTGAGAGTTCCCAAGGAGCATCTCAGGGAAAATTACTGCCATGGAAGAAGAGCAAACATGTATAATTTTATGAAACCATTAGAAAATTTACGAAAAATGTAGTTTCTTGGTTTCAACTCGTAAAGTACCTCAAAACCTATTTTTAGACTGCGAATGGGAAAATCTCTGCCTTCTTTCAAGGTCAGATTAACATACCAACACCCGCGTTCTTCATGCAGGTGACTGATTCCAGGTTACTCAGTATGAAGTTAAGTGAACGTAATAGGATGAGGGTAGCCTAACATTTTGAACCCATATTGTTGAGGACACATTCCTGTGAGACTTATTATATTGGCTGGAACTACCTTCGCAACAGGATATACATATAAAGAGGAATTTATGGATGGAAATCAAGTCAACTCGATACCTTGATTCATTCACATCCATGGATTTCTCAGCCTATTCGACCGAGAATCCCACTGGATTAGATTGAAGCATGTGGCCTTTTGGCCTATGCCTTTCTATGTCATAGGCTAGGTGGAAAGACAAGGATGAGGTACGCTTCCAGACGTGAATGGGTCATATATTCAGAATGTTTCAGCACGGAAACGGGTATGAAGATTTTCCCAACTAATTGTGATTCAGAGTAATGATGCCCAATCCACTTACGGACACATAAGTCAATGGTATTTCTATTGCGACACTTCCTTCTATGAAATGGTTACGTGAATAATTATAGGCTAAGTTCATGGAATTATGTATTTTTTCATGAAGAACTGTATGTAGCTTTAGGAAAGGTTTGAATGGACTTCCTTGATTCCTTGTGCCCGAATATAGATATATTACGATAAAACTCCCAATAGTAGTTTACAAGGATTTATTGAGTTAAAACGATGAATCAGCTTGCATGTTTACTACAGTGTGACAAATCACTCAGATTTGAAAGAAAAATACATTTTTAGGTTTGGCAGAGGACGCCCTCTTGAAATCTGCACATATTTTTATGTTGGTTTAAGGGCCGAAATTGGGCATACCTGATAGATAAGACGGCCGAGGGAGCATTTCTTTCAAAAAGGCAAATTTTCGGGAATATTTTCTCATCCAATGAGAGAGAGAACTAAAAAAAAGGAGAAACATGAAGCAAGAGTACATGTTCGATTGCTCAGAGCAGATCCTACTTTTCAAATATGACACCGCAGGGGTAGATTTTTAGGAGATTCGAAGCTTGGCACACAATACATAATCAGAATAATTATTTCGATGAAAAACTTTTTTTCTCTCTCGGCATACATTTCGATAGACACATACTTTAAATGCGTTTTTGCTACTTTGAAAATAAATTCTTGAATTTATCATAAGCATGGACAATGGAACTTCGAAGGCGCAACCATATTGAGTTTGTTTGCCCTACTGACAAAGAAATTCGCTTTTGGACCAGCTTTTGGCATATTATGATCAAATATAATTACTAATGCACTTCAGGGATTCGTTTCAGAAGCGCGCCGCAGATGATGCGTTCAAACCCCTTGATTAATGAGTTTGGCAATTCTAGCGCCTTCGGAGCTTGCGCCTATAAAAATGTTACTTTCTGCAGATGAACATCTGCAGAAGTAACATTTTTATAGGCGCAAGCTCCGAAGGCGCTAGAATTGCCAAACTCATTAATCAAGTTCAGTGCGTCATTTAGAGTTCTTATATTGTATTTAATTCCTGCCTATGGTCATCCATCTCTTTTTTCACATAAATCTCCAAAAGCTTATAGTAGTAAATATGCAAGCTTATTACATCTTCGTTTCAACACAGTAATTCCTTGTAGACTATAGGGAGTTTTATCGTAAAATATCTATACTCGGACAAAAGAGACTCTAAGGAAGTCCCTTCATCGCCCTCATCCTAAGGCTACATAAAGTTGTCCGTAAAAAAATACATAATTCCATCAACGTTGTCTAAAACTATTTGCTTAACCGTTTCATTGAAGGAAGTGTCGTAATGAAAATACTATTGACCTATGAATCCGTAAGTAGATTGGGCATAGTTACTTTGTATCACAATGTGTGGGGAAAATCTTCATACCCAATTCCGTACTGAAACATTCTGAATATATGACCCATCCGCATAATGAATCTCCTCAGAAATCTCGCCATAGACTTTTCTAAAATCAAACTCAATGTGATTTATTTGAGAAACCAGTTAATGGTCAGAGCCTATATATTGCCTTGGGTGGCTCTTGCAGGGGCAATGCTGTTTTATTGCATTAATATTGATTATGTGTGCTTTTTTTCTGCCATCCATCGGGTTCTTCTGCACGAAGTTGCAACTTTCTATCTCTTTCTAAGTTTCATTGGATCAAAAAATTATCGGGAAAATGGGCCTCTTGCTGAAAAAGGGTCCCCTAAGGGGTTATATTAAAATGCACAATTTATTCATGATATTGGAACTTAGAGAATAACATGCCCACCTAGTTTCAACCTCATATGCTTGCCCTTTTCGCTGTGGGGAAATATTTTGGAAAAGCCAACCAACCCATAATATATGCCCTGAGGGCGTGCACCACAAAATCAGATTTTTCGCTACTCTCAATGTAACGTTAGTTATGCATCTGCCCAATGTTACCTTTCTATCGATGCCCAATTTGCATCAGGGGGACGATCAACTCGCATGCAACTCGCAATGTAGCAAAACCCTTTTCAACATCTCCACATTTTGTGAATAATCATTTATGAAGAGAGTGGCTGTCGCAACAAACGCTAGAGAAAGCTTCCGCAGCTTAAGTTCGTCCTACAACATCCTACCAATCATCCATCATCCTACCTACGTCCATGGATTGTGCAGAAGCGACACCTAAAAAGGTGGCATGTCATGTTGATATCGGTCGCTGCAGTTGACTACAGCGCCCTCTACAGGCATGTAGTGCCATCCTGTGGTATGGGGAAAAAAACTCAAACGTATGCACCTTTCAGTCAAGTATCAGCTGCATTCGACTATTCCATGAAATGTCATGACCAACGTAGGGCGGTGACTTTATTGTAACTCTGCATATCAGATGAAGCCAGATCATGCCAGATACGGCATGTCACGCATACACCTAGGAACCCCGTCTACATGGTCATGAGCAACCCCGCTCTCCTATTGTCTACTATGGATAAATCATCCGCAAGGGATGGAATGGAAGTGGATGTTTTAGTCGTATATTGCACCCCGACCCAGACAAAAAGCTTTACATGCGAATA
Organism: Darwinula stevensoni; assembly: GCA_905338385.1. Classification (NCBI taxonomy): domain Eukaryota; kingdom Metazoa; phylum Arthropoda; class Ostracoda; order Podocopida; family Darwinulidae; genus Darwinula; species Darwinula stevensoni. The sequence goes on along the minus strand of CAJPEV010000774.1, from coordinate 77,676 downwards.
ATTGTGTGGTCCAGTCGCTTTTAATTCCGCCTAGTGACGGGATGAACAAGAAAGAGTGACAGACCAATAGCCAGACCAATAGACAGACCAATAATTCTGCAATAGTACCTTTGAAAATGGCAGATTCAAATTCATATATCTGAAATGAGGTATTGCATTTATGAAAGATTACAACAAGTGGTAGGTACATTATGCACTTTTTTGTGTGTCAATTTTGATGTGATCTTGTAACTCGGCACACGTTTAATCGGTTCTCCATCTCTTTCCAGGTGTTTGTCAGAATGTCTGGGCTGATGGTGCTAAAGGCAGCAACAATTCTGTCCAGTAAAATCACCACATTGTGAATATTAACCTGATTAGTACTGTATATGGCAAAATACCAGAGGAAGGAATACATGGGGGTTAGGTCAAGTGAACGTGTTGACTCGGTATTCCATGAATAGGGAGAATGGGGCACACATACCACCATCGAACGGTTTGGGGAGTCCTTGTCCAGAAACTCACACACATCGCAATGGAACTGCGGGTGTCCCCAATATAAACACATCAAAAAAATTTTGCACCACCACCAGATCTCTACAGATCCTTGCCAGGATACTTTTGGTTATAACTTTGAAGTATGTCATCCAAATTCCATCAGCATTTTATCAACATAATGAAAATATAGGACAATAATATACTATTATGATTTTGCAAAATGACCACCGTCGACTGAGATAAAGGCTTTTAAACGCTTTGGAAAGTTGTCCACGATGGCCATCAGCTGTTCGGCCATAATGTGATCTTAAAGTCTTAAGAAGACCCTTCTTCAACGAATCCACACCGAGCAGGCCTTTTCCAAAATGGACCACTTGGCGTAATCCATAGGTTTGAGATCTGGTGAGTTTGAGTACCAGACGTCCTTTCCACACGGAATTGGAAACAGCTCTTTGCAGAGTTCCATCGTCGTGTTCGCTCCATGCGCGGCCACCTAGTTTTGTTGCAGTGTCCATTACTTTCCACCGAAACGGGTCACGTGCCCTGGGGTCCAGAACTGCTCTCAGGATGTTGTCTTGATACACAGCTGCATTGTTCTTCACCCCTTTTTCCAAGAAAATCCAGAGGAGTCTTGCCCATGGCACAAATCCTAGCCCACACCATCACCGACTGTGTGAAATGCGACCTTCTCACAGTTGCTGCTCCTGAGAGCAGTTCTGGACCTTTGGCACTTGACCATTTCGGCAGGGTAGATTCGCTGAAGAATGGTTTTCGTCAGATGAGGCCGATATTAAGGTCGAACAGCTGACGGACAACGTGACAACTTTCCAAAGCGTTTAAAAGCCTGTATCTCAGCCAACGGTGGACACTGAAAAATCCTCATAGTGTATTGTTGTCATCTATATCGGTTATGGTTCATGAAATTGCGATGTAATTTGGACGAAATACAGCACCAAACATATCGCGGCATGAACCTGAAGAGATCTTGCGAGTGGTGCAAAACTTTCTTTGATGCGTGTCTTGATGGTAGATTACTCAATCAGGTTACTTTAGAATTGCAGTTTGCCAATAAACAACAAACGTGAAATAAAATACCTATGTAACGTGTGTTGGTGTGTTGGGCTACAAAAGCTATCCACATTAAGATTTCCTATCCTAAAAATACTCCTCCTCCCCCAAGAAAAAGATATCCTTTAAGGAACATTCTTCAACATTGAAATGTATTCTTTAACGAGAATTCCAAGCACTACAGACTTACTGAATTTCAGTTTTCTACAGGGGAAAAGTAATGGCAGCTATTTTCTTCTAAGCAAAAAAGGAAACAATTATATAATTGGTAAATTTAAAGAATATACATATACTAGCGAGTTTGTTTGCCCTTCGGGCAAACAAACTCACTGTGATCGAGCCTTCGGCTGTCCATTACCTTGGATAGCGATTAATTCATTTATTCTTTCCGAAATGGCTACCACTTATTTAAAGTACGTACCATTGGAATACGTGACATATGGGGACGAAAGTTTTTATCAAAATCATTACTTCTATGACTTCCAGAGCCTAACTTGAAATCTTTTCTTGTGTCCCTTTTTGCAAGGGTGGGGAATACATTATGCAATACTTCCCTCCTATAATCTACGCTCATGAGGCATATTTCAAAAGTAGGAATTTTCCCGTACTCAGCCATAAAACAGGCACTTCTGAGTGAATTTTAAAGTTTTTGTTTCTGTTTCGTTGGATCGAAAAATAATTCACGAAAATAGGACTTAAAAAAAATTTCCTGGTTTGCTTAAACGAATATTTATTTTTATTCTGAAATATGGACTCAGGGAACTCCATACCACCCAGTTTCAGCCTTATACTTTTCCCCTTTTTGCTGTCATAAAAAAATAAATTTGGAAAAGCAACCCACCCAAAAGCTGTGCTCTGGCGTATTGAGCAAGTGTGGAGAGATGAAACTTAGTACATAACTACCTACTGGGATGCTGCAGAAAACTTTAGAGTTTGGACGTAAATGTCCTGGGGGCACAAATTTCAAAAGGAGATGTTTCTCCTGTTCATCAGTTAAGCTGATTAACATGGAAAGATGAAACTTCGCATGAATGTAACAACTAAGACAAGGAGTTAATTATAAATGTTAAGTCTCGATACATCCACTGTGAGAATTTTTTTGAAGGTGTGATGTTTTGAAAAAAGATTGTCATGGCGAATTGGACATAAATGGAAAGGTGAAACTTGGCACACGTATAAATGACATGATGTTACTGAGCTGAGGGAGTATTCAGCTTTCATGGTGCATCCCCTCCGTGCATAGCTTTTCAGTGGGTTGGCATTTCCAAACATGTTTTTTCACCAACGAAAAGGGGAAACATTGAACATTTTTGGCCATGTAGTTTTCTGAGGATGGATTTCGGTAAAAAGAAAAAGAAGATACTTTTCGGGTAAAACGGTTCCGGGCACATGTTTTGCAAAAGGCGTATTTTCCCGAATTTTCTGATCAGCAAAAGAGAGGTCGTATGAAAGTTTAAACTTGGCAAGAAGTGCCTGATGGATAGCTGAGTAAAGAAAAAATTATACTTTCATTATACATAGGCGATCGTGAGTAGCTGACTGACTGACATAAGTAGCTATTTGGAAGCAGAGTTCAGGGAAAATTATATTTTGATGATACATGCCAAAGGGGCACACCATTTCGGGGAACATATTTTCAAATAGTTCTCTTTGCTTCAATCAACTGGAGACACATGGAATACTGAAACTTGGCAGGAACGTGACCGCTGATGGACTGAGCTCAATTGTCAAAACGTTAAGTTTCCAAAATATTTTTGGGGGTTCATGTTTCTTGGGTACGTAACGTTTTCAAATGAATTGTCATATCCTACCGAATCGGACAGAAATAGGAAAGTACCTGGCGCACGTATCACTGACATGATGTTGATTTAAGGAAAATTCAACTTTTGTTATGTGTCTCCTCAGAGCACATCTTTTGGGTGGGTCGCTTTTCCAAATTCAATTTTTTTTACCGCCAGCAATGTGGGGAAACGTATGAGGCTGAAACTAGGTGGCATGGGGTTTCCTGAGTCTACATTTAAAAAGGAAAAAAAAATTCGTTATAACCCAGCATGGCACTTTTTTTTGGAGTCCGATATTCCTGATTTATTTTTTTTTATCCAAGGAAACAGAGACAGAAAATTTAAACTTCCTTCAGAAGTACCTCTTTCATGGTGTAGTGAAGGAAAAATCTTACTTTTGAAATGTGTCTCCTTAGAGGGAGGTATTTCAAAATGTATTCTCCATCCTTACAGAAAGCGACACAAGAAAACATTTCAAGTTATGCCCATTAGAAATCATAGAGGTAATGATTTAGATAAAAATCAAGACTTTCATCCCTATAACTCAAATATTTCAATGGGAACGTACATTAAATATGTGTTTGCCCATTTGCAAGGAATAAATGAATTAATCACTATCCAATGTAATGGAGTGCCGAAGGCGCGACTATAGCAAGTATGCCCACAGGAATCTTTTCAAGGTATTTCTTAGAAACGTGCTGCATAAAAATATGTATGCCACGGTGGAATGGAAACAGAAAAACCTAAAAGCTTCTAAAGTTTCGATAGAAACTCCTAAAAGTTTCTCTCCGTTTGCCTCATCCAATTTAACATCACCGAACGTGTCGAGAACTACCGTTGTTTCGACCGACACGGAGAACTTCACACTTACTTTTATTAAAACTTATGAGCTATTTCTTGCTCCACTCGTGCAAAAGACTTAAATCTCACTCGGCTCCAGCCCTATATTCCTCCCCCCTTATGGTAAAACCTATCTTGGCATTGTCGGCAAATTTACTTATCTTACCCTATAAGCTGAGATCCAAATCGTTTATGTAGACCAAAAACAGAAGCTGTCCGAGACAGAGCCTTGAGGGACACCGCTTGCGACTCCGACCTCTTTCGAAACTTCCCCATTTAACATCACCCGTTGCTCTCGTTCTGCTAACCAGCTACTGATCCACTCACTCGTCCCACCCTGGATCCCGTGCGCCTCCAGTTTAACCCGCAACTTCTTGTGAGTTACGGTGTCGAAAGGGTTCGCAAAATCTAAATAGGCTATGTACACGGGATTCCCCTTATCCCTCTCATTCGTCGCCCATTCGAGCAAATTGGTGAGAATTTCGACGCCTCCTAAAGCCGTGTGGAGATCCCCGAATGAACGCGTTTCCTTCGAGGAAATCCAAGAGATGGTCCCTTAGTATGCTCTCCATGAGAATCCCTGGGATACTCGTGAGACTTACCGGCCTGTAATTTCCTGAATGACTCTTTTCGCCCTTCTTAAAGATAGGTACGACGTCTGCTCGTCTCCATTCCTTAGGTACTTCCCCGCGCGAAAAGCTGCTTTCGAAAATAATTATTAGCGTAACCAATATTACTCTCGCGGTTTCCTAATGATTCTCGAAGGAATCCCATCGGAGCCGGTCGCTTTGCCCATATTAACTTCCCTATCATATTCACGATCGTCTCCTTGGTGATGGAAATATCCTCGATGCGCGCTGAAGTCACCTCCTCCAAAGTCGGTGCCGTTAGCCTAAGGTGTCACTTTTGCCTTCGCTTCTTGCGCAATACATATGACCGGTATAGGAATAGCGAAAGTTAGTTGAGGGAGAAAAGCAATTAATCGCCGGGCTAGCTGACAACTGTTGATGGTGAAGCATATCGATGAAAAGCCTTACATAAGGTGAAACATAATATGTATAAGTACAAATTGGGATGCTGATTGATGCTGAAAATTCAGACTTTGGTCTGGTGTGACAAGAGTGGTGAAACTTGGCACATGTGTAACCGGTGATGTTGGGGTCCAAAGGAAACTCCCCTTTCCAATGCAGCTCCTCAGGGTACAGCTTTTTCGCTGGGTCGGCTTTGCCAACTGTACTTTTTCGCCAGTAAAAAGGGAATAGGGATGAAAATGAAAGTTAGTAGGCACATAGACTGATTTCAGTAAAATTATATTTATTCAGGTAATACCCCAGCTGCAACATTTTCTCTCTTTTTTTTCTTTCTTTTATCAGAGGCTCATTTTCCTGCTTCTCTTTTGGTCCAATGAAAGTTGAAACATGGAGCAGAAGTGTCTGTTCTATTGCTAAGTGCAGTTTCACTTTCAACTTTTGTCCCCTCGGGGCATATTATAAAGGGATTTTAATTTAGGTGCAAAATAATGTATTGGAGTAATTATTAATATTTCGAAAAAAAAAAATTGGCTCTTCGTCCCATGCCGCACATTTAGGCACATACTTTTACTACGTTTTTGCCCCTTCGGAAAAAAATTAATGACTGAACGACTATCCTAGACAATGGAGCGCCAAAGGCGCCACTGCAACGAGTTTGTTTGCGGGAAGGGTAAACCAACTCGCTAGTTCATATAGATATTTGCTACAGTACATTTTTCCGTGGGTCATAAAATAATAATTACAGCTTCTATCATTTTAGAACCAGAAGGCTGAATTCTGCATGAAAGCACTAATTGAGTCACCCAATTAGACAACCAAATTGAAAAAGAATCGGCATACTAGAATGAGATTGCCGATTTACCCAAAATGACAGATTTTTTTCTGATTACCCTGTATATATATATTTATAATGTTCACTGATGTCATTGTCCTCTTACCATGAGCTCAAATGTTTATTTCCTGAGCTGAAATACATCATTCTTAAAAACGGTATGGTTTTCAGATGAGAAAAATCACGTTTTCTGAGTTGTATTTGTCAAATTGTCGAAGCGAAATTTTGATAACAGCTTCCAAATTTTTCTCATTTTAAAGTAACTAGTTCATAGCGAACCTATTTGGTTACGAATTAAAGTATAAATTACAGAAGGAGCCATTAGGTCAAATATGAAATGAGAAAGATCAAAGGACTTTCAAGTTTCATACCCAAGTAGCACACTCACGTTGAATCAACGTCGGTTCAACTTCATTTCGCCAATGCAGTTAACGTTGAAACCACGTTGCCTGTCAGCATTGATTCTAGCCATTCGGCACAACAACGTTGTATCAACATTGAGAATAGGTTGAAACGTTGAGACTTGGTTGAAGTTGAGAATTCGACGAAAAATCAACATCAATGAAATGCTAGCTATTCATAATTAATCGTATTTTCAGCATTTGGTGACTACTCGTGAATTAGGGAAGTCGTTCAGAGGCTATTAGGA
>CAJPEV010000774.1:13846-70907 GCA_905338385.1 Darwinula stevensoni | reverse complement strand
TTGCTCACATATTAATTAAATGAACGCTTCAGTATGGCATCAATGCTTTAACATTGATTCAATGTTGACTCGATGTTGAACAATTCAATATTGAGAGAACGTGGTCCGGTCAACGTTACATCAACAGTTGCCTGGTGAGACATCTAGCGAGACATGCGAGCAAGCAAGATTTCCTGACTGCGAAATATGATGGCAACTACTTGTCCAATATGGTTAGTTACCATATACCACGTACATGCAATCAGTATACGTCTCTAGTCTTTTGGAACAATACTTGATATTTTCTCCACAAATGACGCCTGGGAAGGAATTCGATTTTCTGGATATATTCGACCATTGTGGCAACATCATGGCAACATGTTACGTTGAAAAGTCAACCTTTTCTCAACCTTGGGGTAACATTGCCATCAACCTTTTTTAAACGTCGACACAATGTTGTTGTGCCGAATGGGTACATTGAAGAAATATTGAATCCACGATGATTGAACGTTGATATGACAGGTCCCAACAATCTGTTTAATTCGTGCGCATGCGCCGTTTCATTGCTGAAGCATCTGGACACGATCTCTTTCCTCCAAGTCCGCTTTTTTAATATCCCCCCATCAAAGGACAATGCAAATCTAATGCTGAAATCAGAAAGTGGCATCCTGTTCTCCCGGAGCAGGACACCGACGCTATTACCGCGATTTAATAAGAGGCTACCCTCACTCCACGCACCCTTCGGAAATGATCATGATTTGGATTCATCCTCGAAAACAGGGCGACGTGCTCTCTTGGAGTAATATGACCTGGCATACTTTCTTGTGTCCATCACCCTGCTCAGAATTATCCTGGGTCTTGTTTGGTTGGGTTGCCACATTGGTCGAATATATCCAGAAAATCGAATTCCTTCCCAGGCGTCATTTGTGGAGAAAATATCAAGTATTGTTCCAAAAGACTAGAGACGTATACTGATTGCATGTACGTGGTATATGGTAACTAACCATATTGGACAAGTAGTTGCCATCATATTTCGCAGTCAGGAAATCTTGCTTGCTCGCATGTCTCGCTAGATGTCTCACCAGGCAACTGTTGATGTAACGTTGACCGGACCACGTTCTCTCAATATTGAATTGTTCAACATCGAGTCAACATTGAATCAATGTTAAAGCATTGATGCCATACTGAAGCGTTCATTTAATTAATATGTGAGCAATGCGGCCGCTGTGAAGCTGTTTCACGTGAGTCTGTCCTTTCTTTGGATAACCTATATTACTTCGATACGTGCTAAAGGCATTCACTACATTCAGATAATCGTGTTAGCAATAAAAAATAATACATAAAAAAGCACATTCATGTGGGAAACACTACAGGAAGACCACGTACCATCAACACCATCCCAGAAAGCACTTTTTATTAGTAAGGGAAATAGGAAAGATTTTAACAGCCATTGCAGTTCAGGCTTAATTTAAATATATCTAGCCATTGTCTTCACGTCATTTCTCCTACACCAAGCCCTTGATGGCATACATAAACACATCCGTGCCTATTTCGGGAAATAGGTCTGACACAGTAAGGTTCTGACACAGTAATCGTTGCTCCTAGTTATGCAAGCTGAAAATGCCATTCTGGTCTGCCATTGGTGCGACGAAATTCGAGTGCCTATCAGCCACTGTCTTATTTGCTCAAAATCGAACGCTTCTCTTGAAAGAAATATTTTCTGGTAAATCGGCTGAAGTAATTAAGTAGTTACAAACACTGATAGAGAAAACATTAAAAATAAATCATTTACTGCATATGCTTCGACTGTGAATGGTCCAGCATTGAATGAATTTTGGCCAAAGGGGGTATGTAAACGGTGACGGTCACCACATTGAATCAATGTTGAAGTAACATGGATGTAACAACAGTGATACATTCAATCTATACCCAGTCAACAATGATTCAATGCCTCATTCCAGACACGTCGATGTCTATATCGGGGATGAAAATACCAAATTTGTTCATATTTCGAACTCCTGCTTACCAAAGCAGGAGTTCGAAGTTGCCTTGAATAATTTCAAAATTATTTTTAAGGGAAAAAAAAACTTCTTGGCAAAATGCTTTCATCGTTTTAAAACATATTTTCGATGAAAACCTGATCAAAAGAATATTACTTACTACCTACTGTAGTGATCCGGAGATGGGATTACCCCGGGATACTGTAATGCTGGTGGCCGGGAGAGGAGAGTTGGATGACATGAGAGGACAAAAAAAACTGGGGAAGGTCGGTCAGGTATGCTACCACTGCGCCACCGAATCTGCCATCTCAGATGATACAGCCCTCCAGAAAAGTACCCCGGGAGTGAAAATTTTGTATGGAAACATAGTCCTCGACCTTCCCTGGATGAAAGAGGAGGCCATGCAAAGTTTGGTTGCACTGGCGCCTGTGGGGATCGAATGCACAAAGGAACAGGCAGACAAACTTTCTTCTTAATATATATTGATATATAGAGAGATGGGTCACACCGATCCAGACTCACAAAAGCTCTTTCGTTCATTAGTAAGGTAAATGCCTAGATATGAACATGTCCAAGTCAATCGATTAATTAGCTTTTAAAGCTAATATATATATATTACATATATATTATTTTACATATATATTATTTTTTATTGAATCTCCTTTTTCTAATTTTACGTTGGAATTGAGACAATTCCACCATGTGAGGTGCTCGGGAGAATTTCTTTTCCCTATTTGCTTGTTTGCTGCGATAGACTTTAGGCCAGGCGTAATTTCAGCCACCCTCATATCTGCCCTAAATCAATAATTTTTCAGTGATCGTAATGTATTCTGGGCGATTGGATAAACTGCTCAACGAACCATGATTAAGTACAACATTAAAAAAATCCAGACTGTAGATAAAAACAAAGGATTTTTTTACAGTGAAAAAATCCATTGAATCGAGGTTGATTACAGAAAGATGCTTCATGATGATATTTCACTATGCCCACAGGAATCTTTTCAAGGTATTTCTTGGAAACGTGCTGCATAAAAATATGTATGCCACGGTGGAATGGAAACAGAAAAACCTAAAAGCTTCTTTTTCAAGTTGGCCCCAAGAAACCATATTATTCATATTATTGGGCGAATATGACCACTTCTCAAAGAACAACTCAAGGTTTTCCATGTGCGTGTGAAATATGCTGGAATATGCTGAGTACCCTGAAACATAATAAGGAAGATTCAGCAAACGTTCGTCACTTTTTTAAAACATTCTTAAAAATTGTAATAGCGGCTACTTCTCTGAAGCAATCCCCCCAAACGTTCATCATTCGAAAGAGAATTGAAGAAGCTTCATTTCGATTTTTTAAATATCGATATTGTCCCAACGTGGTCCAAGTTATTAAAATTCAAAATTTGGGGCCGATTTTTTAGCTCACCCTGCATATTAGATGTTTAGCTTCTTTTTTCATTCTCATACCTGAGTCATTCCATGTGCAGTGTGGTCCAATTTTCGCGGGTTTTTTTTTTCTGCAATAAATGCGATTTAGCTATTACAAATCACATGCTCTGGGAGTAGTGAGAAATGGATGAATCCGAAATTTAAGATGTCAAGGTCAAACGGTGTTTTCGATACTCCCTTGAAAGGTTGAGAGGAAATGGTAAAGTAACCCGTCAAACAAATGCAATATCTCTTGAACTATTTCAGCTGGAAATCTGATTAATATCTCATTTTGAAGCTAGATATACCTATCTTCTTCTATGGGTTTTTCTGTGCCTTAATTAAGAAAACGTTTTTAAAAATCCTAAACTTCATGAAATAACTAAACACTTAACATTAAATAATATATAATAAAGTGCATGTGACTCGACCAGCTTTGGAATGACAATCACGCTCTACTAGATTAGTCCAAATATACATGTTCTTTTTCGTCTTTATAATTCGCTTGAAAATTCTACTGTTTATTGCTATTTTCAAATTTTGCCATATATGTTTAAATTTGACCATCAATAACTTTTCTTTGATTCCAAGTACAGTTACGCTTATCCCATATAATGATAGATCTCTCAAAGCGCCTGTGAGTCATATATTCCGTCTTACTCTGAAGTGCTAAACGCTGATAATTTTTTTTCTCCACCATCTCAAGCGAGCTTCAACATCACGTCAATAATTTCACCTTGATCATGTTCCAGGAGAAATACATATTTCCCTTGATCCTTGCTGACTCGTGGAAGACTTCCACAAACGCTTTAGAGAGTTCCCGAGTTCATTTAGGGGCCCTAAAACTCAGTGCAGCTGCTCTATCCCTTTGTACATTTTGAAATATAGTAGTAACAGATATGTGCAGGATTCATTCACATGCTATACTATCTTTTTTAAATCCTGAGTCCTGGCACCTAGCTTCAGTTGAATGGGAACATGCTCACGTAGTTGTCAAAGAGTCCCACGGACCTTGATGTTTTGCAAATATGAGTCCGTCCAAAAAAAAGATTAGTCAGGGACTCGTTATAGTGAGTTAATGTGAACTCTGATATAACTTCTCCATTTTGGACAAACACAAGAAAAATATACTTGATACTAGCTGACCCGTGGAAGACTTCCATGAACTCTTTGACAAGAGTTCCCAGGTTCATTCGGCAGCTGAAAAACTCAGTGACTTTCTCAACGCTATAGGCAGCAGCTGCTCTATCCCTTCATTGAACAGAACCACGTTTGCGAATTGTTAGACACTTTTTCCTACTGATCACAATCCTGCCTGCATCGTCCATGAAGTCCATTACCATCATTTCATGCCAATCTATGAATGAAAAATACAAATATGGAAACGGGATGGTAGCGACACGACCGTCGGCTTCCTGAGGATCCAAGGATAATCCCCCACCCCCTCCCCCATGTTCTATCCCACCCAGATTGGATCCCGCCATTTCCATACTCCGGAGTTACTTTCCGAGCGGAGGAAAACGGGACTCCTAGTGTTAGACGTCAGTTTTTCAGCATGAAAGTTCGTATCGAGGAATGAACACCCCTTTGTTAGGGGGGGCTCAAGGCGTACAATGACTCTCTCTCCCATTCTCAAGAACAGTCGCGAATGTTGGAGAGGGAGAGCGAGCTCGAGCGCATGAGACGGGCACCCTATCCGGCGTAAGCCTTCCACAAACGGTTTCTCTGGCATTCAAAACTTAAGTCGATATCCCGAAAACTCAGCGGCCCTCTCAGCGACAAAAGCAGCGGCCGCACTATCCCGCCCTCGCGAATGAACCGTGGAAAACTTCCACGAACATCGGGTCGGTCTAGACCAAGGGTGTCTAACTTCCGCAGAGTCCTCTTCAACAATTGGTTTTGGAGAAGAGTAGACGTTTTCACAAACTAAGCAATTGAAATCTCAGTTTAAGATTTGCTAATCTGGACCCAACCACTCCTGAAGGGTTCCGTCTGTCCCCTAGCTTAATCAAGTTTGACATCTCTGGACTTGGCTAACCGTGTAACAGTGTCGTGAATGCACGACTTCAGTCAGCGGTCCTTTGAATACTACATGTGGCAGCTGCTCTCTCTTATTCTCGAGGAAGGACCTGACAGTCGCGAAGGCTCGAAAGAAACTGCTCGCTCGAGGGCGAGACTGAGACCCGACACGCGGAAGACATCCACGACTTCCGTGTCGGCCGAGGCTAAGCGTGAAGCATTTTCGGGTATTCACAAGTTTAGTCAGCGGCCCTATTAACGTTCTACACAGCAGACGCTCGGACATCGTACGTTTCGCGCATACTCCCCTCTCCCCTTCCCCCTTACCCACGGGAGTGTTCATGCCTACTGTACGGACTTTTATCGAGCATCACTCTTATTCCGTATCGATCGCGACCCTGTGCGTATCGTCCGTAAAGCTCATCTCCACTCCCTTTCATCTAGGCCTATGAGTGAAAAATACGCATAAGTAATGGGATTGTTAGAAAGCGTCTTGCGGTGACTTTCTGATCCAAAGGTAAGCGCTCCTGTTCTATCCCATAAAGTTGGAATCCCACCGCTTTTATCCTAGGTAGTCACTCTCCTTGTGAGAGTGCCGATCGATACGAAAACGGGGTTCCGATCGATAAAGGGGCCGAGATCGTATCCCGGCAAGGAAGTCAACGTTACTGCAGCGGGATGAAAGGGGACTCCAAGTGTTATAAGCGGGGACGTTTTACTCGTCCCAGCGGGAATTTCCACATCGAGGTGTGAACACCCCCTAAGCGATGGGGAGGGGGGATACGAAAGATGTAGAATTCCTTACTCTCCCTTTTCTCGTGAACGGATCCGACAACCATAATGGCCAGAGGAAAGGTGCGAGCTCGAGAGAGCGAGACAGACACCTAGAGCCCGGCAGACGGCGCCGCGCATGCGCACATGGCACTGCGGACATTCAGACGCGAATGCATTATATATATAGAGAGAGAGAGTAAGAGAAGCTATTTGGTGCTGAAATTGTTCGAAACTACCCAAGGGTAACAGAAAATGCCCAACCTTTGGACCCAGAAGCGTGGGACTTAGAGATGAGAAGAGTGAGAAATCTCTCATCCTACTTGCTTCACACGAGTCTCAAGCCATCACATTAACTCCCACCAACGAAATAGCCCCAAATCAAGCCCCCAATCACAGCTTTTCTGATATACCATCAACAATATCTCCATATTTCACTGCTCATTTCTCCTCATATATTATCATGTCTTCAATACATTTGTAATTGTAACTTGCGAGGAGCTAGAAAAATGCTGAGAATAGATTTCTGGAAACTAATCCTATCAAAAACTCTCTTGACTTTCAAATCAGGAAATACACATGCTGTATTTGTGAACTGGGAGACACATGCCACAATTTTATTATATGCACACTGATACTAAATTGTGAATAATTTAATAACATTTATTGATATTGTAGCGTTTTTCAAAAGTTTCATTGTGACATCCAGCAAACAGTTTTATGTAACACATTCAGGCCCAAAGGTTCCATCAGAATGTCTGATTTGTCTCTATATGTTTAACTTTTGTAAAGCAATGAATATAATTTAATGATTTATTCTCAATATTGCTGTAGTGCACATGAATGTAAAATATTTCATGTGTGTCCCAGTTCACATATGCAGGGTGTATATTTACAGATTTGGAGGTCATGACAATTTTGGATAGGATTAATTTCCAGAAATTCTCTTCTCAGCCTTTTTCTAGCTCCTCACAAGCTACTATTAGCAATTTAATGAAAACCTGAGAATAACAAGATAAAACGAGAAGTGAAATATGGAGATGTTGTTGATGCGATATAGGAAAAAGCCGGATAATATTGTTAAATTTCATTTTCCAAATTATTTAAGTTTCAATGCAATATTTCAATGTAATAATGTGTTTCCCAAGCCGTGTCAAACCGTATTACCGAGTACAATATGTTTTCTTGCTCGAACATGATCAAGGTGAGTTTAGGGCTTCATGAATCTCGCTCGAGGTGGTCGAGAACAAAATTCTCAAAGTTCAGGATTTCAGAGTAACACGATCAAACACATATTACTCAAAAGAGCCCTGAAAGATTTATATTTCATGAGAATGAGCATAACTGCTTGAAATTTTAAAAGTGATTGAATGACAAATTTGAATAAATGTGGCAAAGTTTTACTGTAAATACAAAGCAGAATTTCGAAGAGACTTAAAAACGGAAAACATGTATCTTTGGACTAATCTCATAGAGCATCATGCAACCAGTTGCATACGTTTTTACTGATAATTATTTAATGTTGAAGATTTAGTTATTTCATGAGTTTAAAAAATGTAACTTTTCATAATTAAGGCACAGAAAAATCTGTTGAAGAAGGAAGGGATTCCAGAGTACTCACTTTAAAATTAGCTATTCATCTAATTTCTGTCTGAATTAGTTCAGGATATATTGCATTCGTTTGATGAGTTACGTCATACCCTCTTAAAATGTCAAGGAGCAAATCTCCTCGTTTTACCAAGACATCTTGAATTTCGGATTCATTCTTTTCTCATAACCCTCAGTAAAAACCCCTAGGATTTTAATGGCTAAATAGTAGTTGGTGTAGCAACCATCCTTGGACCAATTGACATGGAATGACTCACCTACAAATAGGGTAAAACAAATTGCTTTATACTACTTTACATTGTGGTTTAAGCTACTTTTAGGTCTTCGAAGTCGTTGCCAGTCTGATGTTGGAAAGATAAAGTAAGCAGAGATGCTTTATTTCCCCCGAATGCCACCCAAGAGTTTGTCCTTCATACAGTACCTTCTATAGCAAGACTGTGAGAATCAGCTTCCCCTGAGCGAAATTCTGCAGTATTTTTTCTCGCCCCTCAAAAAAAGGGACTTCCGAGAATAACAGGATCTCCATCTCATGATTTTCCCTGTAATTGAAGTTGAAAAAATTGGAGCGTGCATGTCAAAAGTATGAATTTCCCAGAGTTCATCTAAGTCAGTGCAATCGCGTCCCAATGAACATGTCATTAGCCATATTCATTCCTAATTTCATCTTTTCATGTCCTTTCATATGACTGAAGCCAATAAATTTATTTGAAGACTCCCCTCAAAAAATTCACCCAAGAGATGTACCTATAACATGACAATTTTCCGGAACTTAACATACCACTACCCATTTTCATGTCCATTTTCAGAAATCCATGCACTTTCATTTGCTAAAGTAAAATAAATGCCTTCAAAATGTCCTCTTGAATAAATACGCTATATGAGAATATACTTCTAAAGACGGATTTTTTTCTGAACTCTCCATCCCAATAGCTACTTGTGTATCAACTTTCAGATGTCTAAATTCTCTAGAACTTAGAATTAGCGTCAGTCACTCAGTCACTCACTCAGCCACGTGGATCTCTACATGTAGGGTGATAAAAAAAACGCTCTACTGTTTTCTATGGGAGCGACACAGTTTCATTAATGCAGCAAATAAATTACATTGTTTACAGGATCAATATTCAACACTTACAGGGGTCTGAAATGTATGTCAGGTTGAAGTAGGTTAGGTTAGGTTAGATTAGGTTATGTTAGGTTAAAGGGTTTTACCATTTTCACATGAGAATTCCAATAAATGTGTTCCGCAACGTCAAAACCGTAAAAAAGAATATCATTGCGTGTAATCGGTGAACCTTAGCTGGGAATTGCGAAACCGAGCAAATACGTTTGCATGCATAATGTCTGAAATAATAGCTAATGATGCAAATATATATTGCAAAATTTTAAAAGTTCTACTCAATATATTTTAATTTTGATTATTTATTATTTGTCCGCATTTCCTTCCATCAAAACCGTTGGAAGAATGTGTTCTTATGAAAAACCCATTCGTCCAAATAAATAAAAGTTAATGGTAACCTAACCCACTTGAATCTTCTTCAAACCCTCCATATTAAAGAGTGATATATTTTACTCTGCAAAGAATACCCTTTCAAAGGATATATGATTCACTGAATTTGGTTTAAGGGTCAAAATCACGTTACACCGGGCATCTTCTTTTTAGACTTCGCGGTTCTTATAATGACTCCACCTTATTTTGATTGGCTAACCTTTCAAGCGAGAGTTGGTCGCAGCTGATACTTGACAAAGACGTTCATCATAATTTTTTCACACCCGCAAGAGGGCGATGTATTCCGATTGATTACGCTGTTGGTGACTGGAAGGCACCTTGTCATTGTGCTATGCCACTTTTAATGTAGGAAAAAAAAATTGTTTGATCCTTTGAAAGTTACGTGAGCCTCACGGCCAAAAATCAGTTGTTCCCGAAAGGCCTTTCACATGATTTGGTCTTGATGTCAAGTAAAAAAAAATAAGAATTTTGCAATATTATTTCACAACCAAATTTGGGAAAACTCCTAATATAGCTTTGTCAGATGTTGGAGCATAGACCATTCCCACATTTGAGCTTTAATGGTTAAACTGCAAACTTTGGAATGGAACAATGCACAGGTAAAGGAATTGTTCTGAGAAAAACAGGACAATCTTCCCAACGACTTATATATTTTCAATATAAAGAGCTTATGAATATTATTATTTTTACTGGAATATGCAAATCTTATTTGTAAAATCTTTTCTTTTTAAATAACCCTCAGTCATCCGGTCAACACCAGCATCCTCTATCAGAATACTGCGCCATCTTGCGGATGAAAAAAACCTCGGACTCGTGAACCTCTCTTTCAAATATCAGTCACTTCAAGAATCACTTGAAAAGTTTAACCGATCTAAATACGGTAGTGACATAATAACCATGTAGCCAGCAGCTGGGGCTTGGGTGTGATTTTGCCCCCAACCCCCAGCCTTATAAAATTAAAAATCACTTTTCTTGAACTCTGTTCGAAGTACAGACATATTTTGTCCTCGGGCTATTCGGAAATAATCCGACAGATTCTCAAATTTAATTAAATTCTGAGGCGGTCGAGCACATGTCACTTTGGGAGAATAATCCACCTCTGAGGACCTTTAATTCACCTCTAAATGGACATTGCACAACATAGGCATGGGTGCTGAAAAAAAGCTGACATACATTTCAACACATTGTAACAGTCGAACATCGATCGCGTATGCATTGTAATTTTTTCCTGCATTAATGAAACGGTGTTTCACCCATAGAAAACGTTAGAGCGTCTTCTTCTTAACAATCCTGCATATCAATTGATATCTGCCGACCTTTTAAGAAGTAAAAGCAACACAAATGTCAAAAACAATATGCCTACACTTTAAATAAATATATTGTCTTACAGCAAATATATTATAGAAATCCTCAATTACACTTTAGACATTTAGAAAATAGAGGGCAAATGTCTACCCGCTAAATTATGGTACGATTTCCAAAGAAGAATTACAATAAAAACATATAAATAAATATAAGTATTCCAATGTAACTGAATGTAAAGAATTGATAGTAAGAAAGTTATTCCCATCTCAATATTCAAGCAATCAGAACATCACGCGATGAAAAATGCTCATTTTCCAAGGCTGTTTTGTTTTTCTACATATACTGTACATTACTAACCCCTTATGGTCGCAACTGCAGTCTTCTGCCCACGGACCTATACATTTTTTTTTAGAAAGGCTCTTCAACTAAGAAAACAGTCTTAGCCAAATACTCCCTGCCAAACTTTGAACTACGGTTCATGATGGAACATATATATTAATACATGAAAGAGATGCTGAGGCACAGCGTTGTGTCTACCTGCATGCGCATAAATAACCAAAAATTATTTCGACGTGGGTCAAGTAAAAGAATATGGTAAGAACCATAAAAGATGGTGAAACGCGACACACGTAGGAATGAAACAGACGTTAGTTTTATGTTAAAAATACCCGATAAATAGATTTTACAATCAAATAAGTACTTATTCATATACTACATTGTCAGTAATGGTGCCATGCTAGCAACAGTTTTGCCCTGTTTCGGTTCATTGTTAACCGTAATCTTCAATGAATCCTCAAAGGGAACTCGCTAACAGGCAACGTACAATCAACCAAGCGTCAATATTGACTCCGGAAGTAGTAGTCAGACTCAATCGAATTTCTCGCTCTGAGACCTTTTTGCGGTCATACAGTAGGCAAGCACCATAGGGATTTGACATCGTCAAAGATTTGAACCGGATGTGACCTCGGATGAAGTGTCCAGAGAAACTCCTCCCAGCAAATTTACACTGCCGCGAAATGTGATCACCTTAATTCGTAAGACTGCGTTCATGTTTCTCGTGATTACACGAGTGCCGTTGCAAATGCTATTTCCGATCGAGAGACTCCGCAGAAACAATTCGATAGCTGCAATTTTAAGATTCAGGGCTTGGAGGGAGTCACGCGGATTGAGAGTGTTTAGGAATTCGACAGAAAAGTTGACCTGCTGATCGGCATCATCACCATTATAGTTATTCAGTGTGGATGATGTGATGAGTCTGCATTTCGCCTTCCAATCGAGACAACCCGTCCTCATTGACCAAGGGGGATTGCTCATGCTTCTTGGGACACAGAATATTGCGCTTCCTGCTCACTTACGCATCGTAGGCCATACCCCGTCGTCCAAGTAGCTCGTTCACCACATTACTGTAGTTACAATCGTTTGTTAAACGCACGAAGAGCCCAGATCGACTTCATCGTTGAAGAAACGGCGATGTACTTTCCCTTACGAATTTCAATATGCCACCACAATTGAACCGCTTTCTCCGCATGAAACACAGAATTGAGCATACGCTGGTTGCTTATTTTAATTTTGTGGAGGCACGATATCATCATAAGCCAGGTGATAGAAATCGCCGGATAGTACGAAGCAGTATGGACAGTCACCAGGAATGTCAACAATCGTTGCATCGAAGGAAGCAAACGCGTTTGCGCTGTTGTGCTACCTGTTAAACTGAATAAAATCGCGAGAGTTTGCATTTTCCTCCATCAGCAGCGATTTGAACTCTGGCGGATACTCGAACCGGTCCATATGAAATATTTTTGACATTGTGACAACAATTGCGCCGAAGTTAGCATTTCTTCGCCTCAAAATAAACAGCCCGGCAGTGCTCAACAAAGCATTTCACAATCATAGTGACGAGATTGTGGGGAAAGCTGGAATGACGTTGGGCGTCCCGGCCACTGCAACTCGAATATTCAATGAGTATTGGATGGTTCGATGAGTATACGCGCTGCTCTCCGTGTTGCGTTAACAGCCGCACGTTACGCTGCAGCTAACACAGCCCAATGCTACCTTCATCCAGTTCTCCTCTCGGTATTAACATCCCTACATTGTTCACTGCTCCGTGCAAACCTACCCTGCCTCGCCGTTTCCGTTCTGCAGGTGCGTCTCATCACATATAGATTATTTAATTGCTTAACGCTTTCGCTGCGGCGCTCGAGTATTCGCGAGAGCAGAGTCTCGTGCCACCAATGATTATTCTGACCTATAGAGTTGTCATTCTGTTACTACAGTATATATTAAATAAAAATGTTGCACCTAAGAATAGATATTTGTGTATTATACAGGAGCCTTCTAAATCCCCTTAGCAGCGCAATGTTTCACACCTACGGTGTGCAATGCATGTGCTCTGTTTTACCAGCCAGAGTTGGCATTTTCTAAGAGTTTTGAGGAATTTCTTTCTCATGAATTGATTTGATGTCCTTGCGGTCCTTTATTAATTGGCCTTGGTCTTCTCATACACATTTTTCAATTGAAAGAGATAAGGGGGAAAACTCTTAAAGTCTTGGCATTCAAGGCCGTGGGACGCTCGAACGTAGATTTACGTCCCCTTCACCATGTGTGTTACAATGCGTGAAATAAACAGAGGTGGCGAGTGGTAACAAGAATTTTCGCAGTGAAAGAATCCTATCCCGCCTAGCCATACACATGGAGAGGCAAAGTCTCGCAGGTCTATCGGCTACTACCAAACCTATGATCTGGAAAGGCGAGTGCTAGTAGGCATGTCGGCTACATAGCCCATGTCTTTCAGGGGCAAAAGCTTTATAGGCCAGAGGCTACACCAACCATCTAATATATATAGACGATCTCGACTGACTGACGCTAATTCTAACCATGTTCTAGAAAGGTTAGAAATGTGACACTTGGTACACATGTACCATTAGGGATGCAGAGTTCAGAAAAAATCCGACTTTGGAGGTACCTGCCCTGGGGGTACACATTTTGGTGGGAAACGTTTTCCTTAAATATATTTTATGACAGTTGAGGATGGCATTCAGAGAATGAATTGGACGTCCTGGGTTCGGTGGTGTAGTAATAGTCATGACTGAGCGACAAACAGGTGGTTAAGGTTCAATTCCCGCCCAATCCTTGGCCTTCTCTTGTTTTTTTTTTGCCTTGCATGTCCCGTTACTCATTCCCCCTCCATAACATTATTCTTGTTTGAGTAAAATGGAGAGACATGGAAAGCAGAAACTTGGCATGGAGATGCCTCCCGGGACGATGAGTTCAAGAAAAATGCAAAATTTTAGATCCAAGTCCTCAGGGCATATTTTTGTGAGCCGACGTTTTCAAATATTTTTTTGTGTCCTGGCGTATTGAGTTAGTGTGGAAAGATGAAACTTCGTACATAACTACCTATTGGGATGTTGCAGAAAACTTCAGACATTGGAAGCAAATGCCTTGGGGGCACAAATTTCAAAGGGGAGGCATTCCAGCTCAAGTGATCAAGGGGTGGTTGCGCTTCGATTTGCTTGAAAAAATAGTTGCATGCTGGCAATCAAGACTTATGAAAAAATCCAAAACATTGGCTCTCTGGTTCTAATGGATCTCGAGATATGCGGCCCCAAACCTCGCCCCCTAGAGGAAAAGTGGCCATTAGGGTTAAAACGCTATCTTTGGTCCTATTCGAACTAGAGACGCGTTTTTGGACTCTAATTAAAGCTGAGACCACGTAGAAGCGCATTTTTAATGTCATTTTCTGCAGCCTTTATTAGAAATTGGGTTGTGCAGTTTCTAAAATGGTAAATATTGCAGAATTTTGCACGCAAATTATTAACACTAAGGTGTATTGTAACACCACGACCTTTCTTAAAATTGTAGACCAAAGCAATGGCAATTTAAGAACTATATTTCAACTTCCTACGTTTTTTTGAAACAGCTTAAAATTGAATTCGAAAAGTCCAAAATTGACCATTTTTTACCAACTTTGACGGTTCGTACTTCCTGTTTTAAACAAGATATAAACTTGTAACTAGTGTCAAATGAAAGCTCTCTCCACGCGCTTTTCATTGATATATTACTCGTGTTGTTACTTTTACCTTTCATGCCTGTGTATTTTTTTGAAATTTTGAATGCTGCAAATTCCTAAACGAAAGGTATGCCTGAAATTACAACGATGGGAATCTTGGTTAAACAACCAGACCTATGCATATCTCACATTTGACTCATAAACATCGCTATTTCTATTATATGCTTGCATTAAGCAATAAAATATTAATATTCAACACATTAACGGATTTCCAAGCGCAACAATTTAGTCGTTATCTTTAACGCCTCCATGCATGTACATTTCAGAAGATTCAGACTTCAGAATGGAGTTGTGTTACTTCAAATTGTTATGTGGCTGTAACCAAGTGTAATGTCGGTGAACAGCGAACCATATTCAGTGAAAGATTTGGTATTAGTCACCATTTTTTGGTCGTTGCAGATACGATATTGCCATATTGCAATATTTACTATTTAAGAAATTGCATAACCCAATTTCTAATAAGTGCTGCAGAAAATGCATTTAATAATGCGATTCTACGTGGTCTCAGCTTTACTTAGAGTCCAAAAACGCGTCTGTAGCTCTAACAGGACCAAAGATAGCGCTTTAACCCTAATGGCCCCTTTTCCTCTATGGGGCGAAGTTTTGGGCCGCATATCTCGAGATCCGTTAGAACCAGAGAGCCAAAATTTTTGGCTTTTTTCATAAGTCTTTATTGGCAGCATGCAATAATTTTTTTCAAGCAAATCGGAGTCTGAAGCCCTACGAATGTGACGAAAATTGGACCATTTGAGCTGTAACGCCTTAGGGAGGTGTTTTCGACTAATTTTTTTGCATCGGTTAAACTGATGAACATGGAAAGCTGAAATTTTGCATGAATGGGACTACTGAGACAAGTAGTTAAATAAAAAATTGTCAAAAATAAAAATTGTCATGGTGAATTGGATAGAAATGGAAAGGTGAAACTTGGCACAGGTATAAATGACATTATTTTACTGAGTTGAGGGAGTATTCGGCTTTCATTGTGTATCCACTCTGGGCATAGCTTTTGGGTGGGTCTGCTATTCTAAATATATTTTTTTACCAGCGAAACGGGCAAACGTATAATATTGAAACGTTGTGGGCATGTATTTCACTGAGGATGGATTTCGGAAGAAAAAAGAAAAATGGTACATTACGGTTAAAACGGCTCAGTGCACATATTCTGCAAAAGGTGTATTTTCACAGATATTCTGATCCAGCAAAGCAGAGGGTGCATGAAAGTTAAAAACATGGCAAATAAGTACCTGATGGATAGCTGCGTTAAGAAAAAATTCAACTTTTATTATATATAGAGCATCGTGAGTAGCTGACTGACAGACATCAGTAGCTATTCGCATGCTGAGTTCAGGAAATGTTCTACTTTGGTGATATATGGCATAGGGACACACCTTTCGGGGAACATATTTTAAAAAAGTTCTCTTTCCTTTGAACGGAGACACATGGAAACCTGAAACATGGCAAGAACGTGACAGTTGACGCACAGAGCTTAAATGCTAAACGTCTAATTTCCAAAATAATTTTTGGCTTTATATTTATTGAGGACGTAACGTTTTAAAAGAACTTTTCATATCCTACCGAGTCGGTCAAAAATAGAAAAGTTGCTGGCGCATGCATAACGGATGCGATGTTGATTTAAGTAAAAATTCAACATTTTTGTGCGTCTCCTCAGATCACAGTTTTTGGGTGGGTTGCTTTTCCGAAAACATTTTTTTCCGCCAGCAAAAACGGGAAACTTATAAGGCTGAAATTCGGTGGCATGGCGTTACCTGCGTCTACATTGTAGAAGAAATACGTTTTTTCGCTAAAACCCATCAGGGCACTATTTTTCAAGTCCCATTTTCCTGAAGTTTTTTTTGATCTTATGAAACAGAGAGAGCACATTAAATCTTCCCCCAGAAGTACCAGTTTCATGGCTGGGTATAAGAAAAATCCTACTTTTGAAATATGTTTTCTTGCGTAGATTATAGGAGGGAAGTATTTCAAAATCTATTCTCCACCGTTACAAAAAGGGAGACATGAAAAGATTTACGACATTTACGAAAGTTACCAACACTGGAAATAATAGAAGTAACGATTCTGATAAAAATCAAGACTTTCATCCCCATGTGTCACGTATTTCAATGTGACGCACTTTAAATACATGTTTGCCATTTCGTAAAGAATGAATAAGTTAATCACTATCCTAGGTAATGCAGCGACGAAGTCAGAGTGATATTTTTCCAAATTAGGGATAGGTTTTTTCGCTATTCACTGAAATACGGATGGAACTTTCTCTATCTCGCAGCCCTTCCGACCATATTCCCATTTCACTTCTAAGAACGTCCAATAACAATTTCCTCAGAAATATCTCAAATTTTCATTTGCGATTCGCTCTACCCAGGGGTAATTTGTAACTAGTCACTCGCAATCATTGCAATTTAATTTTTGCTTGTCGATAGCGAGTTTTAGCTGGAAAGCTTCACGTGACAATGCATTCCAGATACCGCTTCGAATATTGAGATTCCATAAGCCGTATTCCACATTCAGTTTCACATAGGACATTAATGGAAGAATGTTCCCATCGGGAAACCGAAAATTACATTTCACTGTCGAAACCGCGGGTCTCCTAATACAACCTATCCCTTATGGACGAAAACGGATATCTTTTTGCCGGAAATGCTGCCATTTTTCACGATACTTCTGCATATATTCTTCAAGTATGGAATGCCGAAAATGAAATACGAATCTCTTGCCAGCGGATCCCAATTGACATACATAATTTTTTCAATGTAAACTCGATTGTAGTCTGAATATGTAGCGTTTCTTGCAGACTTAAATGTTTTGATTACTTGAATTATCATATAGACCTTCCCAATGTCCTCGATTGAATACCGCATGATTATCTGCGAGGGAAGTCTCAAACCTGCACCTAAGATCCACACTAGAGCACAGAATGCTCTTTATAATGATTGCTAATGTCGTTCTAAATTCCTTCGACATAACAATTGTATTCTATCATCATCATTTTGAAGTAAACTTGATCGTAGACGAACTTCAAACACCGCGCACGATCTCGAGATTATAGTCACCATATTTCGTTTCCAGTTTTTCTTCCATAGGAAACGCTGTAAATGACATTTCATTGGCGAAACAGTATGTCTACGAATGAAATCCGGTTCTCATGTGTGAAAGACGATTCTGATTTGCTGAAACTGATACCATTTTTCACAAATATTTCTAACGACATTCTTCACCTGCCAAATGCCGACATTGAATTGCAAACCATCTTAAAGCAAGTTGCAAAAGGTATCATATAGAAGGGATGGATGGATGGATGGTAGTAATTTTAAAGCATTAACGAAAAAAATCAGACGATATCTCGTAGTGAAATGTATGTGTCAAAAGTGTCCCTACTGTATATCTATTGATGGGCGTTCAGCACATAGATGACAGATGATGGAGCTCATTGTTTCCCCTGGTTCGCGCATGCGGTCGGGAGAGGGAGGGATCATGAAGGTGGAGGCCTACTAGTAGTTCCACATCTTCATGACCTTGTGGTGATAGGGACCACATGTTAAATAAGGTGTGGCGGAGATCTCATTCGATTTTTAGTGCCCCTTTTGCATGATGCGAGGAGAGCTGTTCTATTTTGATGGGGCAAGAAGCGCGGCGAACATTCTGGGCTTGAATATGACCATATGTGTACAAGCATCACCCTGTGGTAAACTCATGAAAGTCACCAAACAGAACACATCCATCTCATACTCCTTTAAGCAGAAGGTGAAAGATGCCGACCGGAGCAATCTCCTGCTAAAGCACCTCGTTAAGCCACAACAGGATGGATCTTCTAATCCTTCACCAACATGGTTAAAACTTAGATCATTTCGCCGCGCTGCTGACTCAGATTTGCTTTTAAAAAATTCATGAATGAATACCTGCAGGAGCTCAGGAAAACTGCAAAACCTTTTTGTACTGGCTTTAACGGTTCGCGAGATATGTGGCCTAAAACTTAACCCCCATGAAGAAAATTGGTCTTTTGGGTGTAATGGCTAACGTTGGTGCATGTTGAGGTAGGAAAGCGTTTTTAAATGCACATTGAAGCTGAGACAACGCATGATATAATTACCAGGTATTATCTGAAATCATGCGAATTTAGAAAGGAAATACATCTGAATATATAATGCTCAACCCAAAAACACCTTATTACGCCTCTACAGAGACATTCGCTTATTGGACGTCCGATTTCTCGAACTGCATTTTTTTAAAGCATATATTTTACAAAATGGTAAAATGCCTCTTTCCGTTTTCCATAGCTATTTTCTTGGTTAGGATGGAGATCTCACCTTCTTTTATACGAGATTGGAGGACGAAGACGCACATAGTTGCAATGAAGGTAAGGACCAAGGCCTTAATGAGAAGCCTGATGAATTTCGATGAACCATCCATGCTCCGACTTTCTAATAAGCCCAATTCAAAATTTCTACTACACTCCAGGTGCGAATACTTTTCTGCAAAACCGGCCTGAAGTGCTGATGACCACCTGGAAATGAAAAATAAGAGAACTTTCTTTTCACGCAGCAATTATGCATTTTGTGGACTTGAATCTTGGAATGGGAAGATACATTGAATTACACTAAGTGAATTTCGGAATCATCCTACGGTAAATGTCCGATTTGCTAAAGGAAATTATTACATGTTGCCATCCGAAACTTATGGGAAAAACCAAGATGTTGGCGCTCTGGCTTTAACGGTTTTCGAGATATGCGGCCCAAAAAAAAACTTCGCCCCAAGAAGAAAGTAATCTTCGGGTTAAATCACTATCTTTGGTCGTAATCGAGTTAGAAAAGCGTTTATGGACTCTAATTAAAACTGGAGCAATGTAGAATCGCACGACTGTCACAAAGTGTAATGTGGTTGTCACTTATGTCAAACGTTGGTGCTCCAGAGTTGAAATACTTTAGATCTGTTATATGCATCAGCTCTGACATTTTAATTTGTGACAATCCCATTGCACTTTCTGGCAGCCATATAACACCTTGAAGGAACACAACAGCATTCTGAGGGTTACATCTTCTGGTATGTACGTGCACGCATGCGCTGAGGATAACGACTAAATTGTTGCATGAGGAAATCCACAAAAATGTAGAATGTTGATATTTTCTTGCTTAATGCAAGCATGCAATTGAAATAACGATATTTATAAGGCAAATGTGGTATATGCTTAGACCCGGTTAGTTAGGCAAGATTCCCATTGCTGTAACTTTAGTAATATCTTTCACTTGGGGATTTAACGAGTTCAAAAGTTCCAAAAACACAGACGAGAAAATTAAATGTAGCAACACGAGTCATATATCAATTGATTGATCAAAAGACATATTTCATTCGACACTAGTTTCAAGCTTAAATCCAGTTTGAAACAACATGTACAAACCATCAAAGTTGGTGATAATAGGCGATATTGGACTGTTCAAATTTTGTTTTTGAATTGTTTCAAACAACGTAGAAATAGAAATTCAGTTCTCAAATTACCATTGCTTTAGTCTACAATGTTACAAAAGCTCGTTGTGTTGCAAAGCATCCTAGTGCTTTAAATTTGCGCGAGAAAATTTTGCAATATTTAAAATTTTGGAAAATGGGTCACTAAATTCATAAGGAAAGTAGCACGAAATGCATTTAATAATGCGATTGTGCATTGTCTCAGCTTTAATTGGAGTCTAAAACACGTTTCTAGCACGACTATGATCAAAGATAGTGCGTTAATCCCTAATACCGCTTTTCGTATTAGAGACGAAGTTGGAGCCGCATATCTCGAAAAGATGCACTAATTATATATTTCAAGCAAATCAGTCTTAAGTGCAACTTGACCAATTGAACTGGAATGCTTGACTTCAGACGGCGCTGAACATTAGCGCCATCTAAAGACATAATATTATCATCTAATATATATAGACGATCGTGATTGACGCTAATTCTAACCATGTTCAAGAAAGGTTAGAAATCTGAAACTTGATACACATGTACCTTTTGGGGTGCAGAGTTCAGAAAAAATCCGACTTTGGAGGTACATGCCCTGGGGGACACATTTTGGAGGGAAAAATTAAAAAATATATATATCGTGATCCATAAGAATGACATCGAGAGATGCCATTGTATGATATGTCACCGTTTCGGTGGTTTAGTGGTGGCACATCTAACCTGTAATCGTGAGGCCCGGGTTTATTTCCCGACCATTCCATGCTTTTTTTTGGTTTCTCTTGCCTTCCATGTCCCGTTGCTTGAATAAAACGAAGAAACATGGAATGCTGAAACGTGACATGGACGTGCCTACCGATGCGAAGTATTCCCTCAGAAGTATCTGTTTCATGGTTGACTACATGAAAAATCCTACTCTTGAAATATGTCCCCTTAGCACAGATTATAGCAGGGAAGTATTTCAAAATGTATTCTCCACCCTTACAAAAAGGGACACAGGAAAAGATTCCAGGTTAGGCACACTAGAAATGACAGAAGTAGTGATTTGATAAAAATTAAGACTTTTCTCCCCATATGGCACATATTCCAATGGGGCGTACTTTAAATACGTGTTTGCCATTGCACAAAGAATAAATGAATTAATCCCCATCCAAGGTAATGGAGCGCCGAAGGCGCTACCACAGTATATTATAAACATCTTATATAGTCGATCGTGACTGACTGACGCTAATTCTAACCATATTATAGAAAAGTTAGTAATCTGAATCTTGGTACACAAGTACCAATCGGGATGTAGATTTCAGAAAAAATGACATTTTGCAGGTACATGCCCTAGGGGAACAACTTTTGAGGGGAGAATTCTTTAAATATATATTTTTGTTTGAATGAAACGTAGAGACATTAAAGCTGAAACTTGGCATTGACGTGTATACTGAGATGAGTTCAGGAAAAATGTCAAATTTTAGATCCATGTCCTGGGGGCATTTTCGGGGCCGACGTTTTCAAGTAATTTTTTGCAAACGTATATGGCTCAAATCTTGTGGACATGTAGTCCCCTGAGGATTATTTTCAGCAAAAAAGGCACATTTTGGGTAAAACGCCATAGAGCAAATATTTTGGAAAAGGCGTATTTTCCTGAAATTTCTGATCCACCGAAATAGAAAGTTAGAAGTTTATACTTGGCAAAGAAGTAACTGATGGATAGCTGAGTAAAGAAAATATTCTACTTTTATTATATTTAGATAACCGTGAGTAACTGACTGACATAAGTAGCTATTTGCTTCCTGAGTTCAGGAAAAATCCTACTTTGGTGATACATGCTATAGGGGCACACCTTTTCGGTGAACATATTTTCAAATAGATCTCTTTGCTTCAATCAAACGGAGACACACAGAAAGGTGAAACTTTGGTCAAAAGGTGAAAAGAACGTGATAGCTGACACACTGAGCTTAGGATAAATGCCAAATTGCCAAACTATTTTGAGGGACATATTTATTCTGGACGTAGGGCTTTTAAATAAATTTTCATATCCTATCGAATCGGGCAGAAATAGAAAATTTGCAGCTGGCGCAAGTATAACGGACCTATTTTTATTTAAGGAAAAATTCAATTTTTGTTGTGCATCTCCTCAGGGCAGTTTTTTTTTGAAGGGGGGGGGGGCGCTTTTCCAAATACATTTTTTCCGCCACCAAAAAGAGGAAACGTATAAGGCTGGAACTATGTGTCATGGAGTTCTCTGAGTCTACATTTCGGAAGAAGAAAATTTTCTCAAAATAAGAAAAGTCAATGTTTTGTTAATTTTGCTCCTTCGGTATTTACACGGTGGTGCACTTTAAAATAACTCAATCACTCACCTATAGGATATGCTGAAAGTACCCTCCCCCAACATCCAAACATTGCTGAGCACGTTTCAGGCAGTTTGTTACACGGGTAAGGGCTACTTTTAAGTGCGCCACCCAGTACTTCATATAACGCTGCCTTGCCAGAAAACTCGCACCCACGGTAGGGGGTTTTAATAAGGTAAATATTCTATAGCTATCGGGTATGGTTTGGTGAAAATTTGAGTTGCCCCGTTTGGTATTCGCCCCACCTTCCCCTATTCGATTTTCGCAGCAAGGTTTTTTGTTTCTGTGGAAAAAATTCTTAAAATTTTTACATGTCAAGGAAAGCCTAAGGAGCCTGCATTTTTCCTTCTCCATGTTCAGTTGTCATTCAAAAGCTGGAACGTAACTATGGAGAATCAGCCATTCTTCCAACATGCCTCCATCAGCTTCTTCGCCTAGTATTTTAGCTGCCGAATGAAATTTTCCGATCCTATGTTAAAAATAAGTTTCAGTTACTCAGCTGACTGGGATTGAGAATTGAGATTGGAAAATATTCATTCTCCAAAACCCACGTTACATAGTGACATCCCAGGTATTTCTTCAGGACATCTTGCATACATCTTTTTGGCTTCTGTCTACTTCTGGATATCCCAAAAGAAAAATCTTCAATACTTCCGTTTTGAAATATCCAAAAGCGTAAGATTGGAGATTTGTTCTGCATGAAGACCGAGGGATATGTCTAAGTATTTTGTGGGAAACATCCATAACCTGTGTGTGCAGAACATGAACCTCAGGCACATTAGTTCCATAGTTCAGTTCTCCCACGACCCCGTGATTTTCAATTGCAGATCTTTTCTATTCGTGTTTTCTACTTGATTTATACATATAAGTAATTTTATTCGTACCGTTCATCAGAAAAGCCGACTCTTAGGGAAGTGAAAAGTTGGGAAAGGTTTGAAAAAGACTTACTTATTCAGTTATATTTGCATTAATCATGGTTCATTCCATGCCATCTGACCACATAATGAATGTAACGCTCTACCATTTCGCAACAAAAGTGAAAAAAATTCAGAGCTAATAGGTCTCACATGAAAATACAGAATGCAATTATCTTTCTTCCCCTCGGTACAGGAGACATGAATTTCCCATGTTTCGGTTTCCAAGTACTTGTGACCACGAATTTCATAACTATCAGAATTGCAGTGCAAAGAGTTCGTATTTGGCTCAGTTCTATGATATACGATTCATTTTGGTCACATCATTCCCACAGACAGAAAAAATAAACCTGATATCCCATTCCTTCCGAGTTTAACAAACCTTCACTTCATATTTTAGATGTAGGGGGTTCTGATGAAAAATGTGGCTCCTATATCATATGAAATAACATTCCAAGATCTTCTTAACGACATGAAATTCGTTCTGTTACCGTCTCGCATAAAAGCTATGATTTTTAGCAATTTGGTTTGTTTAAGCCTCGGCTTGGTTCAATATGGCATCTCCTCATGCGAATTGGCTCAATTTCTTTTTATTTCTATGATACTTCTATGGTATATTGTGGTGAATCAACATTAGTGAATCCTAAAGATTGGGGGAGGGGTTGGGGGGAGGCCCATTGAAGAAATGGAAAAACCTTTTGAAATATGGTTTTCGCACTTCTCCATGAGATATCCTTAGCATATTGTAGTTTTCCCGATGTTTTCTACTGGTTCGCGGGTCATTCTGTACTGAAATGGGGAACGTATCGAAATATCGAACACCGATCCATCGAAAGTAGCATCGCTGAAAACTTGAAAGGTCGATTTATCAAATGGACGAAACTCCAGATATCACTTAAATTGGTCGAAATGATATTTCGCCGAAACAAAGTCTTTTCAATGAAAACGGATTTTCATCAAAACATCAAAATGTAGGAAAAAGAGCTATTTTGGAATCATAGGTTTCATCGCAAATGTCAAGGTTGAATATTGAAATTTGAAAGACACCGGTATGTAGCATTCATGAAAAAAGAAACATTAGAGGAAATCCCTTTCAAAAAAGGCATTTTCGTATGGACCTAGGTGGACCATGCCATAAGTACTATGCAGAAGGGGACTTCACCATATCTTCGGTCCATCCGTATCACAGCCATATGCAAGCAACCAGGACCCATGTATTCACAGTATTTCTTCCACACAGGCATAGAATTATTGGGTTAACACAAAAATAAAAATCCTAGCGCCGTTCATACTTTATATGGCTCAATGGTTTTTCAGGCCCCACATTGTTTCACAGGAATGTATGTATCACGAACATACCCTTGCCTTGTGGCGACTTTATCACTTCCAACACCATTCAAATGTGCAATGGACATTGGTTTGTAACTAGACCATAGCCAGGTCTCAACTGACTGGGTACCAGAATTAAGACGGAAAAAAAAACGAAGAAAATAAAACAGTATTTTTTCGCCTCCGTAATCCATTGGTGACCTAAATCTTTAGATTTCCAGACACTTCTATGAATGAATCCTTCGATGTATGGTCGCGTTCGCTCAACTGACTTTCGACAAAATGTCCATTTGTTGACATGAGTTTCGATGATTCGATACCAACCCACTGGAATGTATGAATAATGTTGGACAGCAATAAAGTATTTGAATAATTGGGGAATACTTCCATATTTCCTTCTTCGGGTGGTTCATTTCAAAATGCAATTTGAGTTATTTTCCTGGTTCTTGTTTTTTCAAATCGAGTCTTCTAGGAAATCACACAAATCACTCTACCCGAAAACCTCCAGGGGCCCATTTCATGGAATTTAAAAGTGCGACAAGTTACAAGTTACTAGTAATTACAAGGGTCGTGTCGTAGTTGTAAAATGGGCCAGCAGGACCGGCTGGTAGAGTTAAACAAGGAGACACGACCCTTGCAAGTACTTCTAACTTGTAGAACTTGTAAATTCCATGAAGTAGGCCCCAGACCTCATCACTGAAGGAGTTCCTCAAATTCGCAAGAAATGGCAGATTCGGCTTTCATTTCTGATCTGAATGTGGGGATGGTCAGAAGAAAATAAGGCTTTCGTAATAAAACGGAGCCAGAGACGCATAAAAAATAATGAATTCGTATTGTGTCGATAAGGACATCCTCTGAAAAGCTAAACCTCATTCATGGAATTGGGGGGTGATGGTATTCCCAGTCAGATACACTCTGGATATAATTTTACTCTTATGGATGAATTGATGAAGGCAGATCATGATCAGAAGACAGATAAGTCAAACTTTCAGAACAACAGTACATGGATATCACGGGTCTTAAAGTTATACCTGCATATAAGAATCCAGTAGGCTAAGAATGAATGGCTGATTCATGAAAGTCGACTGATGTCTATCATATTAAATGCATTCATTGTTGCCTCAAAATAACCGCGTCTTCAACATGCTCTGGTTGCATACCGGCCTAATTGACTCAACAAGACTAACTCGAATTATATGCAACCGAAATTCCTGAAATACATATGTACCTTTCTCTGTCAGAAAGTGGTCATTCTTCCTGGAACACCCAAGGTTGGGGATAATTGTTAGGTTGTTGTTTTCAACGGCAGGGCTGGAATTATAAACAGTCATGCTGACTATCACTGAGATCTAATTAATTCTCAATTAGCACCCTCCTCTCGGCCCCTCCTTTTCTCATAACAGCCTCCATGTACTGATGGAGGGAAGAAGGCGAAGGTTCAAATGACGCGCAGGATAATAGCAAATGGGCATGTCAAATGCCATAATTGCGGATTCTACAGGGTGGGCCACTTAAAAGTAGCCCGCCTCCTATAATATTGCGACAGTAAGAACAGTGTGCAGGGGGCGACCACCTCCGCCACGCTCGGACCAGAGGCGGGCTACTTTTAAGTAGGCCACCCTGTACTTTGTCGAATGCTCGCAAACGTCGAACATCCTTAATCTCAAAGTAAAGTAGTGGCGAAAGGCCAAATCATGGACTAGGAAAAATGCGAACACCCCCTTTTAGAAGTATATAACATCAAGATAGGATTACAGGAGTTAGAGTGAAAACGTAGGTTAATGAGAGGATCCTCATTCAGGCATTCAAAGTTGTTAAGGGAATTGATGCCGTCGAGCACAGTTTTTTCAACTCCAAGGTGACAACCGAAAAATGGGGAATATATAGTACATGGTTAGTACATCAGGCCACGAGTGGGGAAACAGCATTGCTGATACTAAGGGCTTATGGAGAAAAGGGGGAAAGGTTTCTGGCACAAAAGTATTCACCCAGTATTTGACAAGAACAAATGATGTGAAAATGAAATAATCCATCCATGCTGTATTAGAATATGCTAAGGAGTTTCATGGTAGGTGTAGCCTCTGGCCTATGAAGCTTTTGCCCTGGAAGGACATAGGCTAAGTCGCCCATAGGCCTTTGTTTTTCCAGTTCATAAGCATAGTAGCCAATAGGCCTAGGGGTCTTTTTTTTCCATGTCACAGGCGAGGAACGTTTTATTATTCCTCCCTTCAGGTGTTAGGCCTGCAAGCCTGTGCTTTTCATGGGCCTAGGCTGAGAGGGAGAAGTTAAACAACTTAAATTGTGTTGTGAAGCGCCCGCGTAAGAGAAGCGCCGAGGCTTTGTCGGTCTGCACTGACCAGGGAGCAAGGTGAAGATGTTAATGCCTACACGAGAGCTGCATTAATTGTAGAGCAACATGAGACTGTTAGTGCTGCACGTATAGCATCGCGCGTACACGTCGAAACTCAACACATACTCTCGCTGCGTTGCCTGGGCTGCCCAACGTCATTCCAGCTATTCCGCACGATTTCGAGCTAATGATTGTGGAATACTATGTTGAGCACTGCCTGTCTTTGTCTCTCTCCAATTCGCAATGAAAACTTCGGCAAGGTCGTCATCATGATCATGTTACAGTGTTCCATCCGAACACATTGGAGTTTCTGCCAGAGTTGAAAACGTTATCGATGGGGGAAGA
Organism: Darwinula stevensoni; assembly: GCA_905338385.1. NCBI lineage: Eukaryota > Metazoa > Arthropoda > Ostracoda > Podocopida > Darwinulidae > Darwinula > Darwinula stevensoni. The sequence goes on along the minus strand of CAJPEV010000774.1, from coordinate 43,493 downwards.
TGCAAGCACTCGCAATTTTCACGAGTTTATTAGGCAGTATAACAGCACAAATCCGCTTGCTTCCTTTTGGTGCAACGATTGTTGACATTAGCAGTAACCGTCCTTACTGCTTCAAAACATCTGGTGAGGTCTTACATGCCTACGACCGGTCTTGATCCATTTGATGATGTTCTTCTGCTAAGTCAAAATCAGCAAATAGCGTATGCTGAACTCTTCTTATACGATAAAGATGAAGGGGTTCAAATGCAGCGGGGAAGTGGGTCGCTGTTATCGATGGAGTTGGTGGTATTGGCAAACAATTCCTGTGTTCACGTCCAAAATTCAGGCGATGGTTCGAGCAACCGACGTCATAATTTGGGATAAAGCGCTGGCAACGATCAAAAGGGCGTTGCGAGACTGGATGGGCGATAACCGATTCAGTGGGAAAGTAGTTGTGCTGGGTGGTGACATTCGCCAAGTGTTGCCAGTCGTCCGCCAAGCATCTGGCAATTAAATCATTGGGACTTGACTCAAAATGAGTCCGTTGTGGCCATCGTTCTGAAGGATTCTTTTGATAGAAATCATGCGCGCCGCTGCAAACGAAATTCGAATTACTCGATGCTTGCTCAATGTTGGCAGTGAAACCTTTCCTCGAGTGCAGGTAGCTCTCCGTGCGCTTACAAAGCGATTGTATCTCCGATAATATGGCGAACGAGCTCGTTTTGGCAACAACATAGGGTCTGCAATGCCGAAGTGAGAAGCAAACGCGCTTTTTCTGTGTCCCAAGAATGAGCATACCAGTTTGGTCCATTAGGACGTGTCGTCCCAATTAGAATGTGACTTGTGGAAACATTACAGTATCGACATTGTGAAGAATGATCAGGGTAGCGATAACGTCGATCGGCAAGCCACCTTTCTGGTTTAATTCTTCAACAAATCTTTTAACCTGGATCTCTTTCCGCACTCCTAAACCTAAAAATTGAAGCTATCCTCATGCGTGTATGGAGTCCTATGATTGAGGACGCCCTTTGCTACGACACGCCTATGATCGTTAGAGACCTGAACGCAAAGGTATTAACACTAGGATGGTTCAGATGAAAAGAGAGCAATGGCTGTTACTCATAGTCTAAGAATAATAAAACTCGCGGCCTATGGCCGCAATTGCGGCCTTCTACCTGTACAAATACTTTTTTATCACAGCTCATCAACTAAGAATAGTCTTGGTGCCTTTTGCCAAGCTTTGATATACAGTTCACGATGGAACATATATGCACAAAATATATGTTGAGGTACAGAATGTTAGATCTGCACTATGCAAAAATTGCTACCAAAATTAGTGCAACATGAGTAAAGTAAATAAAAATGGAAGAAACCATGAAATTTCAGGAAGTAGGACACACGTGAGAACGAAGTGGAAAGTTCATACCATAATGTACAAAAATAGCCCCGACGAACGGACTTGACAAACAAAAGAAGTGCTTCTTTAAGGACCACATCATCCGTAACGGTGCCAACATCAGTTTCCCCTTGCTTTGGTCCATCGATAACCTGAATCTTCTGTGAATACTTTGAGTGAACTCGCGAGCAGGCAACGCACAAATGCATGCATGGATACTGGCTCTGTAAGTAGTAATCCCACTTGATAAAATGTCTGTCCCTGAAATTTGTATATAGTCGTACCATAGGTACACTCGATAAGGAATTGACGTTGACGAAGACAGAACGGTATGGCGACTTGGGTTGACGTGTCCAGTAAAACTCTTGGCAGCAAGTGAACGTAGCCACAAAACGCACCGGTGATCACCTCAAATACTATGGGTGTTCAAGTGAAATGGGGACGTTTAGTTCCCTACTTTAGACTAAGAGTAACAGCCATCGCCACCTTTTTAATTTAAACTCCCGTAGCGTTAAGACATTTGAGTCTCTTTGACTTTGGAGTCAGGTCTCTCACGATCATAGGCGTATCATTGCAAAAATCGTTCCCAAGCATACAATTCCGTACACGCATCAGAAAATATCCAATTCTTAGGATTAGGGCGTGCGGGAAAAGACCCTGAGTATTGAGATTGTTAAGAAATTTAAATGGGAAGGTGGCCTGCCGAATGGTGTCATCACCACCTGATCGTTCTTCACAATTTTGATATTGTGATGTGAGCACAATTCGCCTTCCAATCGTTCTCATTGACCAAACAGGAGTGCTTATTCCTGTGACACAGAATGAGCGAATTTGTTTCTCACTTTGGCATCGCAGGCCCTATGCCATTACCCAAACAACTCGTTCACCGTATTATCTGCCATATAATCGCCTGGTAAACCCACGATGAGCTCATATGGATCGCCCAGTAGACTTCACTGGATTTTTAGAAGCAGTAATGAATATTATCGATAATGTCAACAATTGTTGCACCAAAAGGAAGCGGACGCGTTCGTGCTGTTGTGCTATTAGATTCACGAAAATCGCGAGGGTTTTCATCTTCCCCATCGGTGGACACTCCAATGGGTTCGAATAGAACGTGGTAACATGATCATCACAACAACCTTGCAAAAGTTTACCTTTGCCTGCTTCGATATCTTCAATTAATATCTTCAATTTGCTCATGGGTCAATGCAGACCTACACAGTCTCGCCGGTTCTCATACGCGGGCACATCACATCACATAATGTTAAGCTGTGTGACACACCTCAACCAACTTAGGGCCTGCAAAGGCACAGGCTTGTAGGTAAACTCAGTTTCATGGATAAAGCACGAAACGCACCTAGCCTATGCCATAGAAAGGAAAAGGCTCGTAGGCCTATGGGCTACCAAGCCTATGATTCGGAAAAGGAAATTCATATAGGCCTAGGGTCTACCTAGCCTATGTCTAGAAGAGCAAAAGCTTTGTAGCCTAGAGGCTGTATCTACCCTGAATCTTCATAGCGTATTCCAATCTAATTTAAGTAAAAGATCTTGACTGACTGACGCTAATTTTAACTATGTTAAAGAAATGTTGGAAATTGGAATCTTGGTGCACAAGTGCCTCTTGGTATGCAAAGTTCAGAAAAAATCAGATTTTTTACGTATGTGCCCTGGGGGTACGCACAATGGGGGGGGGGAGAAGTGATTAAATATATATTGTGATGGATGAGGATGGCATCGCGATGCTCAACTGGATGTCTTCTGTTTGGTGGTGTAGTGGTAGCACACCTGACAGAGAATCAAGAGGCCCGAGTTCAGTTCCTGGCCATTCCTTGCCTTTCGTCGTCTCTTGCCTTAATCCCGTTACCCATTCCCCCTCCACAACAATGTCTTTGCTTTGAGTAAAATGGAGAGACATGGAAAGCTGAAACTTAGCATGAACGTGCCTACCGAGATGCTGGGTTCATGAAAAATGTAAAATTTTAGATCCATGCCCTGGGGGCGTAAATTTCAAAAGGAGATGTTTTCAAAAAAGTTTTTCACATCAATTAGACTTATGAACATTGAAATTTGAAACTTAACACAAATGTGATTACTGAGACTAGAAGTTAAAGAAAATTGTTAAGTCTCGATACATCCCCTGGTGGAATTTTTTTGAGGAACGATTTTAAAAAAAAATTTCGTGGCGAATTACAGAGAAATGGAAAGGTGAAATTTGGGCACGCATATAAGTCACATGATATTGAGTTGAGGGAGTATTCAGCTTTCAAGGTGCATCCCCTCTGGGCATAGCTTTTGGATGGGTCGACTTTTCCAAATATGTTTTTCATCAGCAAAAAGGGAAACGTATAATATTGAAACTTTGTGGGCATGTAGTTCTCTGAGGATTGATTTTCGTAAAAAAAAAGAAAATGGTACTTTTCGGTTAAAACTCCTTAGGGAACATATTTTGCGAATGTCGTATTTACCCGAATTTTCTAATCCAGCAAAACAAAGGATGCTAGAAAGCTGAAACTTGGAGAAGAAGTACGAGGGCCACTCAATAAGTTATCTACCTGAATATGAAAGGGATGAGCAACAGGCCTGTGTCTGCTGACATGTCTCGACAGGTCTCGTGAGTGCCCCACCACGATACCAGCTCAGTGGCTCAAGTCCGTTCAAAGTTGTAGCACATTAGATTTCTTTTCCTGAGTCTGTGTCATGGATTTGACGAATATTGAACATCGTTCAGCGATGAAATTTCTCACCAAAGTAGGGAAAGCACCTGAGGAGATTGATGAACGTATGTCTAACGTTTATGGTGTGTCTTCGCTTTCTTATTACCAAGTTGAATTTTGGAGCAAGCAGTTTAAGTGGGGAAGAGAATCAGAGTGGGGAAGAGAACCAGTGGAGAAGAGTGGGGAAGAATCGAAGATGACCCAAGTTTGGGGCGCCCTGTGAAGGCTTCTGATCAGGAAATGTGTGACAAATTGGAGAGTGCGATCCTGGAGGATCGTCGCACCAAAGTCCCTGTTTTAGCTCATGAACTGGGGATTTTAGAAGGCACAGTGATTCACATCATTCATGAAAAATTACACATGTCCAAAGTCAGTTCTCGATGGGTCCCAAGAATGCTGACTCCAGCTCAGAAGAAGAACAGATCTGACATCTGCAAGGAAAACTTGGAGTTTTCTAAACAATCGGGGAAACTTTTTTCCCAGAATAGTAACTGGTGATCAAACTTGGGTTCATCACTGGGATCCCGAAACCGAGCAAGAATCCATGCAGTGGAAGTACAAGTGATCGCCAACGCCTCGCAAATTTCGTGTTCAGAAATCTGCAGGAAAGATTATGGCCACTGTGTTTTGGGATAGCGAGGGACTACTGCTGCTTGAGTTCATGCCAGACGAGTGTACAATCACTGGCGATTCCTATGCTACCACCATGAAAAATTTAGATGATGCCATCAAGGATAAACGCAGAGGAAAGTTGTCAAGGGGGTCCTTCTTCTCCATGACAACGCCCCCGTCCACAAATCATGGAAAGTTCAGGCAACAGTGAGGGAGTGTGGCTTTCAGGAACTCAACCATCCTTCCTACAGCCGGGATCTGGCTCCTAGTGACTATTTTCTGTTCAAACACTTGAAAAAATGTTTGTGAGGAAAATGATTTTCATGCAATGAAGAGCTGAAAGTTGCCGTTCCTGATTGGTTTGATGTACAAGAAGTTGACTTCTATTCCCAGATAATGAAATCCTTGGAATCAAAGTGGAGTAGGTTTGTTGAGTTAAAAGGTGACTACATTGAAAAGTGTTATTTTTCCCCTCAGATGTTTCTTTCTTGTTGTAGTAGATAACTTATTGAGTAACCCTCGTACCTAATGGATAGCTGAGTAAGGAAAAAATTCTAATGTTAATATATTTGGACAGTCGTCAGTAACTAACTGATGAAAGTAGCTACTCGTATGGTTAGATCAGGAAAAAATATACTTTGGTCATACATGCCATAGGGGCACACCTTTTCAGGGAACATTTTCAATGATTTCTCTTGCTTCAATCAAACGGAGACACGTGAAAAGATTAAACTTGGCAATAACGTGACTGCTGACGGACTGAACTGAGGAAAATGCCAAATTTCCATGACTTATTTTGTGGGGGGCATATTTATTGGGGACGTAACGTTTTCAAAGGATTTTTAATATTCTAGCGAATCGGGCAGAAATATACAAGTAGCAGCTGGCGCACGCATAACGAACGTGATGTTGATTTGAGAAAAAATTCAAGTTTTGTTGTGCGTCTCTACTGAGGAAAGCTTTTCCAAATACATTTTTTCTGCCAGCAAAAATGGGAAACGTTTAAGGCTGAATTTGAGTGGCATGGAATTCCTTGAGTTTGCATTTCAAAATAATAATTATTATTATTTAAAACCCATCAGGGCACTTTCTTTCAGTCCCATTTTTCTGTATTTTTCTTGATCCAACGAAACAGAGACAGAAAATGTAAACTTCCCTGAGAAGTACCTGTTTGATGGTGGAGTAAAGGAAAAATCCTACCTTTGAAATATCTTCCCTTAGCATAGATTAGAGGAGGGAAGTATTTCAAAATCTATTCCCCACCCTTAGAAAACGGGACACATGAAAAATTTCAAGTTAGGCACACAAGTTAGGCATAAAAGTAACGATTTTGATCTGTCCTTGAAACTAGTCCTCTTCGGCATCTACAAAAATTTTCCGGCGTTTCTTCAGCCACTGGAAACATTGCTGACACTTTTTTAGGAGTCATCAACAGCGCTCGCGGCGCGTTCGTAATGCTGTTTTAACTGTTCTGAAATTTCTTTTCTTTTGCAATTTCAGCAGTTTCTGACCTACCCCGTAATCCCGTGCTTCATTAGCCATCCATCTCGTCGGGGTTTAGCTCCTAGTAATTTATTTTTGTTTCCTAAACTAAAGAATGTGCTGAAATGAAGGAGATTTTATGCATTAAAAACAAAATTGTAAACACGTCGCGAGCGCTGCTGGTAATTCCAAAAGATGAGTGTCAGCAATGCTTCTAGCGGCTGGAGAAATGCCGGAAAATTTGTGTAGATGCCAAAGAGGACTAGTTTAAAAGACATAATAATCACCAGTCGGAAATAGTCACCACAGCGTCATGAGAAATTAAGAAACAGAACTTTTTGATCAGACCTAGTATGTCACTTATTTCAATGGGGACGTTCTTTGAATAAAAGTTTGCCGTTTCGCAAAGAATAACTGAATTAATCACTATCCAAGGTAATGGAGCGCCGAAGGCGCGACCATAGCGAGTTTGCTAGACCATAACTAGTATAATATGGATATGGATATGGATTTATGCATATTGGCAGATGTAGTTCGCTGTGTCTGAGCATCTCTTTGATGCATAATGTCCCATCGTGAACTGCAGCTCATGTTTTGCCAGCAAGAACCTGGATAAGACTATTCTTAGTTGATGATCAGTGAGAAAAAAAGTACATGCATGGGTAGAATTCCGCTATTGCGGCCATAGACCGCTAGTTGATGCAATTGTTTTGCTCCTACCCACGAATAGCTGAAACTGCGAATGAGAATTCTGTGATTAGCGAAGGTTTCTTGTATACGGTTTCTTACCATGTTGAGAGAGTTGTAATGTGCAAAGTATGAATCAGAAAGCTTTAAGATTTTGTGTGAACTTTAATGAGACCATGGGGAAGAGGAATGTATGGTAATCGAATAGGCCCACAGCACTTGCTCAATAGCTGAATTTGCTAAATGTGACATTATTGGTAGCTACCATTACTTGCATTCAGGATATGAAATAATAGGCGACTGACCGAGGCTGTCAACCATCCGACATGATGGCGAATAGCACGTTTGAGGTAAATTATGGAGGTAGGTGCCGATCGATACACAATATACTTTACATACATTTGACCTCCGTTATAATGACCTCGGTTATAGCGACGAAAAACGCCAGCTCCTGGCGGGGAGCCCAATAAGGCTTGTGAAATTTTACCTCGGTTATAGCGTGCTTGGGTAAAGCGAAAACCTCGGTTACAACGAAGTTCATTCAAGGTCCCACTAATGAAGATGGCAACGTTGACGTCCCTAATTCGTCATTCCTTAATGGATTTTCCATCGTTGAAAAAATTAGCGCTGGCAAGCCATAACTTTTTCTTTCCTGGAGTCGGCATTAATCGGGAGTCATGTGGGTATGACAGGAGTATGAAGAAGTAGGGATAATCCCCAGTAACTAAAAATATCACATCATCTTTAGCTACCATTTGCAGTCCTCGTTTACAACATGGCCGGTTTATAGCGGAAGACGCAAGCCATCATGATTAAAAGAAATTGGGCGAAATAAAGCTAACGAATTTATTTATCTGTATTGTTTTGGTGTGTTATTGTGTAAAGAAATGCAATAACGTGATTGTAAAAGGCAGAAACTTAGAAAGAAAAGCTAAAGCAGGTATAGAAGAATGATAGATGCAAGATGACCAGTAATCGAAGCAGATCGAACTTCGCCCCAGAGATATTAGTCTTGTGATAGTAGTTTGTACAGGTCTGGCCAAAAAAGTAAGCCACTCGAAATTGTGAAATAAACTCTACATATTTGAATGGATTTACTTCACAATTTAAGGGAACGGTACCTAATATACGCTTCGAGGGTTTTTAAAATGTATTATTTCTGAGACTTTCTATTCTTCAGTTATGAAAGGGTTTGCTGAAATGGTTAAATTTCTGAGTGAACAGGCATGCTACTGCCGTTGCGAGGTACAAATCCACATTTGCATTGGAATTAATGAAATGTATGCACAAGCAATACATTTTAATATTGTACAAAACAAACTTTTGGCGAAATCCTGTGAAGTTATCACTATAATCCTTTGGGAACGTAATTTTTAAGGAACGTAACATTCAAATGTTGATTTGTGTTTCGCAATGACAGTGAGAATCCATTTCACTTAGTATTGTATTAATTTTAACAGAATCTGCCATAACTCCAGATTGGCAAGTTGGAGCCAGGTTAAATTTCACCAACTATTGAAGAGCATAGTTGGCAACGTTCCATTACATTTTGTGGTCAATTTGTTCTAATATAAAATATGTATTTTATTGGAATATTTAGGGCAGCTTAACTTTTCTTCTCCAACCCTTTATTTCCCCTGCATCATACCTTCCTTATACTTCCCTTCTTGCTTCTGCTTTTCTCTCCTTCGTTTCTGCCTTTCACCAACACTTTATTGCATTATTTTATTCATTTCTACCAAAAAATCAATGTCGAGAAAGAAAATGATCTCTTTTCGACTCGTGCCACTCATGAATCGCGTTACAAAAGTTGCACACTCAATGGACCGATGCAGTTTATGGTCCGAGTCCTATTGTGATGGATTAGAATCCAATATGACTAGGAGGAAGCAACAACTTTTACCAGTGACAGCAGACAGAGTCGTGACGATCAAAATGACAAATTTTTTTATACTTATGTTGCACTTGAAAACCCATTCATCTTCAAGACGTCCCAGAAGATTCGTTTTCATCGTTAACAGAATAAACGACTTCCATAACAGTACGCATCTTAATCCACATGACTCCAGATTTTTAGCTCTAGCCTAAATAACTTCATGAAAGCGAGAAAACAGTGTTTACTGTGAAGTCATGAGATATGGCCATATTCGCTGCCTTAATTTCAGAATGACGATGTTGCACGGTATAGCAGCCAAAACGATCAACACACAGAATTCTGTGCACTTTAGGATGTACCCTTTGTTGCGACATCCACTGTTGCATTACCCATTGCCATTTTGATTCATTGTCCCTTTTTCCCTGGATTGATCCAATTGTAACGATCGGTACTCTCTGGCGTGGCCATAAGACTAAAATACACTTGGTATTTTTTATCTTACTGGCAAACTGCCTTATCGTTACTGATTTAGAGAATTTGCTCCCTTTGGAAAGGTTCGTAGTGGTCGATACGGAATCAATCACCTTCGGAAAGGATTCCTAAGCGAACCAGGCTTTACATAGGTTATATTTATTCTAATTTGCTACCTAACATACAGTTCCAAATGCTCTGAAGATATCAAAATATTAATAGTCAACCAATGATCTAATATTTTCAGTACAACCAAGCAAGGGCGACAGCTTCCAATTCGCAAAATGCAATGTAGTTCTGAGGAAAGATAAGCAAAAACTAGCTCACCATCAATGCAGCAGCGCTCGCACCTTATCTCGTGATTTATCGAAATCACGGCTAACACAACGAAATCGAAAGGGGTTGCTCGGGCTCCAACCGTCGCACGCCCACTCTCCGATCTCGTCCTTGCTATTTCTGATCGTTCCTTCCGACTTCAACCACCAAGGAACTGGATCTGGCTCCAATCGGATCCGCCTAAGTCCGGCTTCAACCAGCACTTAGGTACTCGGCCCCAACCGAATAGAAATAGCCAGGTTCCAGATTACAAACGGGACCCTAGTCCTGACACGTGGTGACAGTAGCGAAGTCTGGAACACTCTGTCCTCTCTCCTCCTCCTCCTCCTTCTGAAGTTCGAGGTCGAGTGTATATAGTGTTCCTTCCCATTAGTCCATGTCATAGCATGTCGAGCAGTGAGTATCTGGATGACTGGACGAATGCTACCACATCAATAATAATCCTTTAATGAAGTGGTTCTCCGGTCGAACGTCGATTCCTTATTACATATGTCTTGGAGCGCCAAAGCTCAAAAGGTATCATTTCTTTTCTCACACCACCGTCCTACTCGTCTACCCGGTACACTAACGCCACTGAATGACGAATGGACGATAGAAGAATTAATATTGTTTTCCATTATTCCTGGGAACTCATTAGGCATCCAAGAATGGAAGATGATTAGTCCCTAGGGTGCTACACAATGTTGGAAAAAAATATAGCCCCTTTGGGGAGGTACGTTTAAAATAAAAAATTCCCAAAATATGCATTCCTAAGAACTGCCGGATTACCAAACATCATTCATCTATTCTTCTCCTTTGAAGCTTCTTGAAGCGAAAATGCGTTTGGGAGAAACTCCCATAGGGATAAAGTATTTTGGTCTAAACCTCGCAATTAAAAATCTCAATTATATTAGGATTGGGAGAAACACTTTTCCACCAAGTCGCGGCTTTCAGTATTAACGTTTTTCCAATTGACAAACACTGGTTTAAAGTAAGTCCCTGCTGAAATACGTGCCATGTGGTACGTAAGCAAGATTATTCGTGATGTCTTTTCTCTGATGATTTCTTGTGTGCATAACGTCAGATCTCTTTACTTGTTCCCATTTGTCAGAGCGAAAAATAAGTCTCGAAATACTTCACTCCCATAAACTACCCTGAGGGGTTTTATTTCAAATGCAGGATCTATCCCTTCCTCAGCAATCCATAGGTGCTTCTATGCCAAGTGGCAACATTCTATCAATTTCAGCTTCGTTGGATCAAAAAAGATTCGGGAGAATGGGACTCTTGCAAAGAATCCGCCCTGCGGCTTGAAGTAACAACTTTATTGAAATAAGTACACAAAGAACTACATTTCCACGAAGTTTCAACCTTATTCGCATTTTCACTTGTGAAAAAAATGTATTTCGAAAGGCATTCCCACTCAAAACCCGAATTTTTCCCGAACTCATTTCGTCAGTTATGCGTGTGCCAAGTTTCACGTTCCTATTTCTGCCTAATTCGTAAGGGAAAAAATTATTTTTGAAAACGTCACCCCCGAAAAATATCCCCCCAGGCCATACATCTCAAACTTGACAATTTTCCTGAAATCAACGTCTCGGTAAGCATGTTCATGTAAAGTTTTAGCTTTCCATGTCTCTCCGTTTGACTGAACCTAATAAATATATATACAGGATGAGTCAAAAGTCCCCTCCACCTTTTGACCGTTCATAACTCGTGACTGAGTCATCGGATTCAATTCCGGTTTGGATCATTCGAAGGACAAGACAATTCTCTGTAAGAACCGCTACGTCTACACTTTAAACAAAGGCAAAAACCCACATTTTTAAGGAAACAAAAATTAATCTTTCAATTGAAGACCATAGAGATTAATCAGCCTATGAGCGCGTTGTGTGACGGATTCTGTCGCACATGCAATCAAGTCCCTTGGGATTCCATTCATCTTTTCATGGATCATCGTCTTCAAGTCCTCCATGCTGTGTGGTTTCTCTGCGTACACAAGGTCCTTGAGGTAGCCCCAAGGCCAAAAATCAAGCGGTGTTAAATCAGGGCTACAAAGTGGCCATTCAATTGGTCCTCTACGCCCAATCCATCTTCCTTCAAATTTGTCGTTACCCCATTCACGCACTTGACGAGAATAGTGAGCGGGTGCTCCATCCTGTTTGAAAAACAAGACATCAGTCACTGCGAGCTGCCATCGCTGGCCACATCTGGTTTTCCAACCTACTGAGATACTGGTCGCCATAGACAGCGCCATCTTCAAAGAAGAATGGTCCTACGAACTCGGCTCGAATAATTCCTGCTCATACCATGAGACCAGGACATTGGTAAGGACGAGCGACAGTTTCATGAGGGTTGATGTTGCTCCAAATGACGCAATTGTGGCGATTGACATGACCACTCAAGCGAAAGATTGCCTCATCCGACCAGAGCATGTGCTCGCCAAATGTCGGATCTTCATCGATCCGTCGAATCCATTTTTCTGCGAACTTCACACACCTGTCAAAGTCGTCTTCAGAAAGTTCTTGAACAATACATGGAACATTCGACTTCAGCTTGAGATCATCCCGTAAAATTCTTTCGATCGACGACTGAGAGATTGCAGTCTCTGCTGACATGCGTCGCGTTGTACAGTTTCACCATTGAATTTCCTCTTGAATTGTCGAGCGGTTTCCGCTGCGTTCTGGTCGAATTTGGAATAAAGGCGAACAATTGCAACTCGCATATCAACACTCAGTCGTTTCTCGCTCATTTTCCCGTAAGTGTTCCAGGGATATCAATCACAAAGGACACTCAATCAAACCCATCATCAGACACTCAATCAAACCCAGCACGCAGACGTGGTTTCAAGTATGAACACATTTAAATACCAAAAAAGAGTTATTTGATTTGCCTCCTCCCAATTGTTACATTATGAACATAATAAAATGAAATCCTGCCCATAGATTAAGATTTGTCTTGTCTTTCGAATGGTATAAACCGCATTTTAATCCGATCAGGGATTAATCCGGCAATTCCCTGGGGGAAAACGTTTTTCTTAAATATATATTATGAAAGATGAGGATGGCATATATAGAGAGCCAACTGGATGTCCCAGGTTTGGTGGTGTAATGGTGGCATATCTGACCAGCAATTAGGTGGTCCGGGTTCAATTCCATTCCTTTGCTTTCCTTTGGCTTATTTTGCTTCCATGTCCCGTTATTCATTCCCCCTGCATAACATTATTTTTGCTTGAGTAAAACGGAGAAACATGGAAAGCTGAAACCTGGAAAGGAGGTGCGTACCGAGACGATGAGTTCATGTAAAATGCAAAATTTTAGATCCATGACCTGGGGGATATTTTTTGGGGCCGAAGTTTTCAAGTATTTTTTTGTCCTGGCGTATTGAGTTGTGTGGAAAGTTGAAACTTCGTACATAACTACCAATTGGGATGCTGCATAAAATTTCAGACTTTGGAAGGAAATGTCCTTGGGGAACGAATTTCAAAAGGCGATATTTTTAAATAATTTTTTTTGCATCAGTTAAGCCGATGAACATGGAAATCTGAAACTTCGCAAGAATGTGACTACTGAGGCAAGGAGTTAAAGGAAAATGTTAAGTCTCGATACATCCCCTGGGGGAATTTTTTTCGAGGGGTGATGTTTTGAAAAGAAAAATTGTCAGGACGAATTGGACAGAAATGGAAAGGTAAAACTAGGTACACGTATAAGTGACATGATATTACCGAGCTGAGGGAGTATTCACCTTTCATGGTGTATCCCCTCTGGGCATAGCTTTTGAGTGGGTCGGCTTTCCAAACATGTTTTTTCACCAGGGAAAAGGGCAAACGTATAATATTGAAACTTTGTGGGCGTTCACTGAGGATGGATTTCGGTATTTAAAAAAAAGGGTACTTTTCGGTTACATAATTCGATTTCGTGGGCCACAACATAACTGGCATGGACAGCAGTTTCTTTAGTTTGTGTCACTTTCTTGAAGATCGATTGCTGAGCTAGTAGTACCTTGCGCAAATTCTCAGCTTTTTGCTTCCTTTGATCACCCACAAATTGATCAAATGTTTTGTGATTCGTCTCATAATGACGCTTCATGTTGTACTTTTTCATCACTGCTATGTTTTGCTCGCAACACATTAACTTATTCCTGTTCATCGTCGCAATCGATTGTGTCCACACTGACATACTCTTACGTTTGACCCTCCAAACGACCTACTTCGTCGCTCATGTTGATGGTGTCTTCATTTTTGGGGCACATACGTGGTAATGGCCCTGTTGGCATATCCGCGTACATTATCAATGGAGATTTCTTTTCCAATGATGCCTTTCACCAAGGATCCCTGACATGTGTTCAGGCGGAATCTCGATGACATCTTCACCGAGCTTGTCTACGGTTGGCAGCGTGCCATCGCCGAAGTGAATAAACCAATCGGCGTATTCCTTCTCCTCTGAGAGGATACGCATGTTAGTGGAAAGTTTCAGTTTTGATATATGGACTCTTTTACAAACAGGATTGGACAATTGTGGACTGTGATGATGCCACAAAATTGGGAAGGCTTGTGGAAGTAACCACCAAGAATGTCTTTGCCGCCAAAGGGAGCAGTTAAGCAGTCGATCGACCGCATCGAGTGCATGCGCGGGTGTCATGGAAATCCCCGTCCCATATGATGAGCTTGACGCTCCGGAGGAATTGGGCCTCAGCTTAACATCCTCTCACGCTTGAAGTTTCAAGCAAAGGAACCGGAGGTTTGAAACCTGAGTGATATGTTCGTCCACCTTTCAAAAGGTTAGCTGCAATGCCAGTGGATGCTGCAGGAAACAAATCGTATCCACGACCTCGTAATACGGACATTAATATATGGTAAAAAAAATGTATTTCCGTTTCCACGTGGACCGTCCAAGCAGAAGGACCTTTTTCGAAGACCTTCATCTTCAATCGCTGCCATGATGTTAACAAGCTTGGCTTTGCAGTGGATTCAGCTGGGAGAGGAGGCGCTGCCCCTCTTCCTTTTCGAATTCTTGATGGAAAAATTTCGGATGGTGGAGGCTGATTCGGGCCTGGAGATGGCAGTCCAAGTTCGTCGCATGATTTCCCGTGGAGAAGCAATGTGTTTTGGATAACTTGCAGAACTATTCAATATATTTCTGGCCATTTCAATATACTGAAGCATATATAAAATACGCGGCCCATCCTTTGACCTCATTCCTAACGTCCCCCAATGCAACAGGCTCAGAATTCATCCGTGACGTGAACTTCTTGCAATGGGGCCCTAGACGTTCCCGTAGGACCAGGGTGTTGTACCCAGAGACTTGATGCAGGATGCCGAAGGAACTATTCTCATCAGTTCACAGCCAGTTCCACACCACACAGTTTCACACCCATCCTTTGCCCTTTAAAATCGACCCACTTGTGTTATATTATTTTATCCATCCGGGGAGTTATATAGGTTGGAGAGAACTGAGGGAAACTTCGAAAAACTCAAAATTACTTCATCTTAAGAATCTCACAACCCTTTCTCCGGATCCAGTGTCCTGACAGCTAAGCCCATAATTCCCAATAATTACAAACAAGAAGACGCCATTATAACTCATCCTCATCATATACACTGTGTCAGGCACGCCTTCCAGTACCTCCCAATCGCGAACCTCCATACAGTGAATATCGACCAATAAGGGGTCCCGTCCCAAGAGAAGGGGGAACCTCCAAACTGGGAAGGGAACGGGGGATATAGGAAGCAAGAAAGAGAAGGGAACTGGAAGGGAGAGAGTGTGGATGGGAAAGGCAGAGAGTAACGTGTTGGGTGGGCCTGGGAGGGAGTTTTGGGGACTTAGTCCATTTTCGTAGTTAATAGTTCACTGGGGTAACTTTTCCTTGGGTTCGCGGCCATTCTCTGTGTTCCTTGTGTTGTATCTGTTTGTGAGTTTCCTGTCCTTTCTTTCTTTTCCTTTTGGGTTTTGTTTTCATGGCCTTGGGATCGATCAAGGAGGTAGAGAACGGGAACATGAATTCCACTTTGCTTTGAGAGTGAAAAGGGAATTTCCCTTCCTGAGTTTGCTGGACCGAACCCAAAACCTAAGAATCCCCGTCAAGTATTAATGCTGGGACTATTCTCACTTTAATACGTGACATAATCAGGTCGGAGCACTGGAACACTGGGAAACTTCGCGCGGCTGCAGCGGATAGCCATCGAATAAGGTCGACATGGACTGTCGACCTTATAATTACGATTCGCAAGGGAAATCAATTGGAGGAAAGCCAGAACCCTAATGGAAAAGAATGGAAAATAATGAGAATACCCACGCTCTCTCACTCTTATCGAACACATGCGAGAGTAGAGAGACCGTCAATCAACCTTAGCAAGGGGATGGAGAAATTACAGCAAGGCCTTGAATCTCGCTCATTCATTCATTCATCGATTTTCATTACCCTCCATTCCAACTTGATGGGGTCAGGGCTGAAGCAGGAAGAGAGTAATGCTGACGCTATCGCACTCGGAGGGAAAAGTCAGATGACACGAGAAGACGAAAGTACATCAGGGAACACGCGAACCCCCTGATTACCGGGAAGGTGTGCTACCACCAATACCGCCGAACCCAGGACATTCGATCGCTCCTCTCCGTGCCATTCCTATCCGTACCTATCATTACAAGAGGAGCATCCTCGGATGTTCCTGGTCCTGGGCAACGGACTCGAGCTCAGCAGGTGTAATGCCAAGTCTCGAATGACAAAGTTTCGCAATGTAGTTCATCCACCTTGTACGAGGCCTAGCGAATGGTTCTTCTACCGGTCCTTTTGGATCGGGAGACTCTTCTTGGGAGTCTCTCGGGGGGCATGGGACAGAACCAAGAGACTTGAATTCTCTCAATCCTCAGAAGTCGCTGCTCGACCTAGAGGTCCTCACGGATCCCAGCACTCCGCATCCTCTCGCGACCTATTCCGCATTTCGCTAACTCCTCCTGGGTGCTTCTTTAGGGCGAATAGTAGGACCTGTCATTTTCATGAAGGCATTTGTTGAATTATCTCGGCGAAGGATCATTCTTGGCTCTTGAAACTTATTTATATATTTCATTACACACCACCCTGCTGAAAAAATCTCACTACAAACTCGTGAGACCTCATGACTATCTCACGACTTTCTCATGAGATTTGCAGAATATCTCATGAGGCAATCCTCGTGTTGCAAGTCTCATGAGGTTACTCACGAGGTCTCATGACTTTCTCATGAGGTTGGCCGAATATCTCATGAAGTAATTCACGAGGTCTCACGACCTTCTCATGAGGATTGTGATTCCTCATGAGGCTCTGAAACGTCCTCATGAGGATCGAGGCCTCGTGAGATCACGAGGCCTCTGTTCGAAAACTTCATGAGGATCTCATGAGGTTTTTTCTGCAGTGCACAACCGACGCGAGATGGCGACAATATAGCCGCTCTGATGAGTATCCCCCTGATCTCAATGGAACATCTCTTCTGTACTCTTCATGCTGTATGCATTTTTATTTATACATAAAACACAATGAAAGGTATTCCATTTTCTAAAAACACCTGTCCGAAGAGATAGCCCAGTTCAGGGAGACTCCAGACAATTCTGACCCACAGGATAATAATAATAATGATCATGGTTTATTGAAAATCAGGACTGTCAGTGCTTAAGCAAATTGGTATCCATCGTCATTTTGGGGGTGAAATTACGAAATCATTGAGTGAAGGATATATGAGG
Organism: Darwinula stevensoni; assembly: GCA_905338385.1. NCBI lineage: Eukaryota > Metazoa > Arthropoda > Ostracoda > Podocopida > Darwinulidae > Darwinula > Darwinula stevensoni. The sequence continues at coordinate 26,249 of CAJPEV010000774.1, read as the reverse complement.
TGAAGTGAAGTGGAGAAGTTGGGTTAGGTGGATGATGCGTTCAAGAGGCGGGTCATATAGGGGACTGCTGATTTGTAGAAGCGTTGGGTTTTGCACTTGAATTCCTGCAAGAGATGAGAAATGTTACGTCGCAAGATCATTGATGGAATGACGTATTGAGGATGGAGTAAGTAACAGTTGTATATCATTACATACTTCATCGCCTATTACTTTACTTTACCTTTCAGAACTCGAGGGGGCTTTCATGGTCCACAACGAGGCAAGTGGCGCTTCTACTCGAAAACCTTATGAAGTCAACCTCATGAGACATCTGTTCTATACCTCTTGAGGTTATTCTCATGAGATTCTCAGGAGTTTTTTTTTCAGCAGGGCGAAAGGAGTCCGTGTGCCAAATTTCATCAGAATCGCTCAAGTCCTTGGTGTTGCAATTTAACTTGTAGTCAGGATAAATAGCAACATCTCTAAAGTTTCTCACCTGCCATTCATCATCCATATGGATTAGAAGCTACTCTGTCCGTGTGCCAGTCGGTGTGTCGTTCCGGGAAACTACCCCTAGACAGGTGAACGGATTTTTATGACTGAGGGTTCAAACGAAAGCATATGACCTGGAGGCGACACTTCAAAAAGGTCAAAAGTCCAATAAGTCTTACCGTTTTGGGGTCCCGCACTCGACCTGAAAGTCGACTGCCGACCGAGCTTTGTGGGCCCGACCCGTGAAACGCCAAAATTGAGCTGATTTTGTATACCAACGTTTCCAGTATGTGACCTGATCTCGTTTTCGGATCGCGCACTTGAAAGCAGAAAAAGCGATTCTTCTGGAGAGGATTAGGGATCGCTCACAACGAGGGAACGATTCGCATCATTTGTAGCCAAGAATAACAAGAAATTACGAACTGTTTCGATTAAAGTCCAGCCCAAACCGGTGTCGGTCCTGGTATCAGTGACGGTACCGAAACCGGCCAATTAGGTATCAGATTGTGAGGGTATTGGCATAATTTGGTTCCAGCGCTCATAACTTTCTCATACAACTTGAAAAGATCAATTTCGTGCGCGTCTCATCGATATTGTCCCGTTTCCTCGACGCAGGAAGGGTCGGCGCAGGAAGACATGGCCTTGTCACGCGAAGAAAACATTTCCAATTCCAACTTTCATTAGAGAGCGAGAAGTTGACGCCGCGAATGAAGATAGGAGGCATCTTAAAGGAATCTTCTTGAAAGAAAAGTATCTGTTCTTGGCTACCACTCTGTGAATGGGACTAAGTTTCAGCTGTCAACACTTTCGCGAGTAAATTTTTTCATTTCAGCAAATACAGTACATTTTATTTTTCCATTTTTAGAGGCATTCATTTTGATAAATTTCAGGCATTCTCTAAATACAAAAAAGTTCATATGTATATAGGTATATGCATATATGCATGCATACCTATATAACCTACTGACACAGGAATATAATCTCGGTAATACTTTATGTACTATACAGGAATATTACCGAGAGCTGACCTACTCACAATAGTCTCCAAGGATGTAAAAGGAAAAATAGAAAATATATTTTGCCATTCTTATCCGATTTTGTCCCGTAATTATCACGAAATACTTTGCTTCTTCCAAGTGTTGCCCGAACAGGCCGCATGGTGACATATTTGTTCCAAAATGGCTTCCCTACAGGCCTCATGAATGCAGGGTAAAATTTTCACGAATTCATCTTGATGATGCAAATGTGACATAGGAAGCCTTCTCTGAGCACTGGGAGGGTCAAAACTTAGCTGGGAGGAACTTTTCCCCAATTCCCATGAAAGGGTTAATGCATTTTCCCTCTGGTTCTTGGAGGATGTAGAGGCGTTTGTACTTCCGGATCGCTTCAGGGTTGTTCCAAATCAGACTGGTCATCGTCGTGTATTTTTTCAATAATATGCATATACAGTCGAACTCGGTTAAAACGACGAAAAGCGCCAGGTCCCGGCGTAGAGCCCATAAGGCACGTTACAATTTACCTCGGTATAGCGAACTCGAGTAATGCGAGAACCTCGGTTATAACAACGACTTTTTCCCGGTCCCTTCGATGACGTTATAACCGAGTTCGACTGTATATATATATATTCCAAGTGATTTAATTATGGTGTCTGATTTACCTCCATATCAACAATGTTTTCTTTGAGAAAAGATAAGGAAGTGGACGTCTTCAAAGATGGCAACTTGTCCAATCGCTTTTTTTTCCCATGTTCGTAGCTTCGTAGCTTCTTCATTAAACAACGTAGAAGTCCAAAAATTGGTACACGCTTACTAAGGACACATTTCGTATTTATGCAATATTTAGCGTGTTGACATTTAAAAAATGTTCTCTGCATAAAAAAAACCGGAAAAATTGTGGAATGCTTGCTATGAAAATGAGGGTATCATTAATATCCTGCTTAATGGAAAAAAACTCGTGAATTCTTACAAAGGGACAAATCACACGAAAAAATGCATAATAATAATTCTGAATAGATGAATGATGAATTAATTATGACATTGCATTATCTTCGTAGAAACGCGATTCGGCAGCATAATCGCATTTGCTTCCAGAAAGGGCAAGGATGAGATCCTCGAAGAGGACAAATCCAGGAATGACGGAAAATCCTCGTCGGCAGAGAGGGAAGTGGACGAAACGAGATCGGAACATCCTTGGCTCTGCGCGGCTTCCGCAAGGAAAAGGAGCGAATCGAATAAGCCTTTCCTGTTTCCGGGAATCGTACGAAGAGTGAACGATCCGAGATGTGATGTCGCCGTTGGTTGTGGCCGATCTTGGTTCTATGTCGAATTAGCCGTACTCGTAAGTTTATATATTGTCAGTTGGGTCGCAATCTGTAATTTCGGATGCATGTGCCCCAAACATTCGCATTTGCACGTTGCAATTGCAGGTACTTCTGGCGTATACATGAGGTGTCTTGTGCGGAATTCGTGGGAACCGCTCCTTGGTTCACATTATTGCCTCATTTTGGATCTTTCTTGAAACGTATTCACCTTCGGAGCGGATAAAAGTACACCAGGATCAAGACATCATCATGGAGATCATGGGAGATTCCCCGTGCACCTCTTCGGACGTCTTTGCACTTTAAAGGAGCACCCATGCGAATGCATCTTTCGCTTTAAATGTGTACTTTCTTCTGGACGATTACAGAAACTTGATGCATTCACGAAACTGGCTCAAGTGCAAGTAGATCGAGATTCGGTGCAATAATAGCCTGAGCGAATGTGCAACCCATAAGTAGTCATTCCACGGTCGAGGACCAGGTGCATCTGTAAGAATCTGTTTTACGCTCGAAAGGCTTCCGAAGACCCTCAGCGAGTCTGTCGGGCATTCTACGGCCCTATTTTCTTCGTGGATAATGCGAGATTCAATTTCGGAGAAATACGTGAAAAACATGATACATAGAACGCCCATCTTTACAGCCCCCTTCCTCGCACCTTCCCTATCCGTTGCTGAATTTCAGGTTCAAAATTGGTATTTCCACGAGAAGTCTTGTTCGCGACGATCTGAAAGAAGGAAGTGCACCTGATAGAAACCGCGCAAATGCATACCGTAAAGCAAGAAAGAGTGGGAAGCCTTTCTTTATATGGATTTGCCAATAAAAACTAATGATGAAAGAATGAGCAGAAGAGATTATTTCCTCATCGACGAGACAAAGGCTCGATTATCTCCCTCCATCCATGGAACGAGATAACCTTAGATACCTAGCTCCTCCAGAAGACTACTGTGATTCTACTCGCGTCACTTCCTTTGTTTCAGTAACCCACGGGACATTACACTTCTATTGACCCCCCTATTTTTTAAAGATTATTTCAATTGCTTCACCACTTTTGACGACGGAAAACCAGAGGTTCCTGAGGGGAAAAAAAATCGCAGGAGCAAAGCAGAAATTGCAATGGAAACTGATGCAACTCATTCAGACTTCACGAGAAAAAAAAGGCCGAAGCAACCTCACCACACCTCCCAAGCCCATGAAGTGCTGAGCCAAGGACCAGAACAGACTGGTCTTTTAAGATATGTTGCGAGACTAAAAGATTTTCTTCTATTCACAAGTTTTAATTCCATATTAATACCATGCCTGAAATCATTCAATTTCATCGTCCAGTTACACCTATGTAAAGTGATATCATAAAATACATAATGTAGGTCATCTTATAAAAATGAGGGCGAGATACTAAATTATAGACCCTATAGTTGGTGCCTATCAAGAATGGGCAATGATACATTTGATCTCACCACACTGTGCCCAATCTCACAAATGAATTGCATTCAATCCAAAAAAATTTTGTAGATAAGGTATTTCACAGTTCAACTACATCTAATGTGAGTCACAATCAACCTTTAGCATTATTCCTTCCTGAAAATAGGTTCAAGTCTTCAGACATTATGAAAGACTTGAACCTATGAAAGCTAAGTCTTCAGGAAAGGATGTTAAATGATGATAAATCTTATTTCAAATGAAGCAGATATACACCTGTATATTTGCTCCCAATGATGATGTCCTAGCAATATAACAAGAATCACAAGAACCCCACCCCCCCCCCATCCAATTTGCTGTCTTCAAGAGCTCTTTAAGAAAATTGAATTACTGTACTATATTTAGCATAAAGGTTAATGCCTTTTATCATAAATTCCTGTTGTCAAATCTCTCTTTAGAAATATAGGAAAGCAGAGGGTAACTGACAGCAAAATTTTCAGGAATGTAACACAAGTTATAATGGAGATATCCATCAAGCAAGCAATGCAGCACCTGTCTTGAGATGACAAAACCAGCCAGCTGGTCTGTCTTACCACTCATACTAAATAGACGGGGAAACAACCAGTCAACAAATGTGCCACATTTTGCAGTCTTACGAGGTTATTTGATCCTTAATATTTCAATTAAAAGGACATTCTTGGAATACTACTGTACAGCCAAGATTGGCTTTTCATGTGAAAAAAAAATTTCAGAAAATGGACAAAACATGTTTATTGCCAAAAAATTGACCATCTTGCATGCATGAGCACATTGAAGAAAGACCAATTTTGATTCCAAACCTTGTGCCTGGTGCTGAAACATGAAAGCAATGAGATAAAATTGGCTGTCAATGTTTGAAATTTTAGCCAACATAAGGAATTACTTTCAATTTTTGTAACATTCAGAAATAGCTACTTTACTACTACAGCAGACCTATCTTAAATTCTCTCTTGTTCCCTAAATAAAACAAATGTCACAAGAAACCCTCAGTTGGGAAATATCTTTGATTTATTCTGCAGATGAAGTAAGGCTTCACATCACACTGAACACTATACTGGTACTGTAGCAGTACTGATGCCTGCAATCACATCAACATGATTCTGGTTGGAAGCAGTGTAAGTTGCTCAGCAGTTGGCACACAGACAAGATGCTCGTCACTTGGGGTCCCTAACGGGCAGAAAGGCACACATGAACAAGCCATGCAGAGCAAATGCAAATACAGCTCTGAAAGATAGAAGATAGAGAAAAAAGGATGAAAGGAGGGAAGAGGTAACAACAAAAAACAAGGAAAAGACAAAAAAAAGGGCCAAAAAAAATAGCGAGAAGGGATATTTCCTAGACCCATTCTCGGATCCCTGCCATTACGACACAGATGAGGATGAGGAGGATCTAGATCTCCATGGGGAACTGGTGAGCATCTTCTCCATCTGGAAAATTGATTTTTTAAAAATGATGACTTAATAGCATCCTTCTCTTCTTCCCTTCTAACATGCCTAAGCAGGGAATCAGATAAAATAATTCAAATAGTGGTAGAAAGACTTCTTCAATTTCACCCTCAGAACTTGACATTACTTTGTGCAAAAAAAAAACAAGGGCACATTCATTCTATAGCAGCATGAGAAATGTCATTGCCAAAATGAAACATTTCTCTACAATTTGAAAAAAAAAACTAAGATGTAGTTTAGGATATTAAAGTATAAGATTAGATATTTACTCGTCATGCATCCTGTACATTGACAGGGAAATTTCAAGGTTTCCAAATTGCCTGATACTGGGCACAATGATATGGATTAAAAATAGGCCTACCAGTATATTTGAAACCTGGTAAACCTCAGATCATAAGAATGCTCCATGAATCCATACCATGTTGAGGATTGGAGGCAGCAGATTCAGCCTGTACATCTTCCAGGATCACATGGCCATTCTCCTTGGCTTTCTTTTGCTTTGGGGCAGTGACACCGGGAATTGAAGGAAGGTTCTGAGGTGGGGTCTGGGACAGTGGAGATTGACGCAAGTTCATCAACATGCTTCGATCATACACTATCCGGGTACCTGATCATAATGCAAGGATACAGGCTGGATGATTGGAAAATTCAAATTCACTCTTGCATCACAAAAACATGCAAGTGAATACCTCACATAACATGGTTAACTCATCTTTACCCTTTTCCAGGCAAGATATACTGAGCAGGGCACAACATTTTTAGACAGACCAATATTATTATTATAAATTATCACTTTTGCCCCCATTTAGTACCTAATAGGTTCAGTAATTCCTCTTTTAGCAGTAAAATAATGAACATAACAATTTACTCTTCTGAAATTCCATCAAAATAGCCCAAAAGGGTAGGGTTTGAATTTTTAAGAAACTATCTGCTAGGGAATGGGTTAATAAGTTCCTTGACTTTCTGCATTTAAAATTTTTTTTCAATGGAGTAGCATCCATTTCAGAATGTCAGTCATCCAAGCATCCAAATTCCACATTTTCAGCTATACAAAAATAAATAAAACTAGAGCATCAGGCCAGGTGAAGATCTGTTAATTTTTTTTTATCACAACAGGCATTTGTATAAATAATAAAATAATAATCTCAATAAATCACTGGCAATCATGGACACTAATTTAAAACCAGGTGCTAACAAAAATACAAATAAAGGTTCATTGTTTCCAAAGTGCAGTAGCATGTAAATACATAACACATGCAATTGATAATGCAGATAGAATAAATAAATAAATAAAATCGTTGGAGATAAATGCATTGCTATACTAATAATGCACCATGAAGGTTCTTTATGTTCCTGATCACTTGATCATACATTAACCTTATGTTTTAGCTAGATCAAAAAATCAGCATTCTACCATACATGGAAGAATTTCATCTCTTACTTCTCTCTATATTAAATTAAACTACCATCTTCATAAATGCTGACATTAACCTCATTGACCTAATTAACCCCTTAACTTATTCTTTTTTTTCCACTAATCCTTCTCCTACTGTGTATTTTCTTTTTCAAGAAAATGCCCATTTCTATTCAGGAATGCAACTATATGTTTCCCTCAAGCACCCTGAGTGGCCTATGACATAATAGCCTGAAAACTGAACAAGTATTCTGGGGCATACTATCATGCCTCACCAAGTGGGGGAATGATTAGTGCAAGTGGAATAATATGCCCTATAAGTTCCATTGATTAACTTTTAACCCTGAGTCAGGGCACTATCCAACACAGTAAAAAAATTCTACAGTTGAACCTCCCTCCACCTAACATAGTCCTACAAATTAGGGTGTACCTTGTTCTTCCATAGATGTCTTCAACAGTTATTGAATCACAACATCCTTCTCCCCACTCATGAATGGGGCTTGGGGACCACATCCTCATCAGCTGCATCTGGCTTTGAATATTTATTCAATTTCATGTCATTACTTTCTTTATTCTATTTAGGCATTCTACTTTTACCCTATTCCAGTTGTCACAGTTCTTTCTTTACCAAATGAAGGATGAAATTTTGCTGTAAGAAAGGCATCCTGCAGCAGAACTGAGCATAAGTTCTATGCCATATCATAAGGAATGTAATTTTTATTAGTTCTCAACAAAGTCTCATCACTTCTCAACTGAAAGTGTAGATAGAATAGTAATGTTGGGGATGGCCACTTAGGGGAAGAACACAAAGCAGAAAATACCAAGAGCATACACGGGTCACAAGGGCCAGTCAATAAGTTCTGATGCTAACTTTAAAAAAATGGAAAATACCAATGAAGTGCTCGATACAGCAACACAATCTGGCTGTATATCCTCTCACATGCCATGCCTGAATCTCACCTGAAGGTGGTAGTAAAAAATTACCTGCAACCATATTTCATGCAACTGTATGATCACTGGAAAAAGAATGTGACTACCCAAGGGGACTACTTTGAAGGTCATATAATTGTACTTCACTTTTAACAGGTATTTCCAGAAAAAAAAATAAGTGTATTGTAACTTTTCCACTGGTCCTCATACAGTGCTCAGCAAACCTGACCTAAGGGTAAAAAATTATGGTTTTCCAAAGTCCTATCTAATTATGTCATCAAATTAATTTGTGGACTAATTGCAACACCAAACATATTCTGATATTGATTTACCTCTTATGATAATGTGCTTGATTCAAAGTACCTGCTTTGTGTCAATCCTTCTCACTACAAACTTCAACTTCCACCTCATTACACAACACAAAACTTCATTCCACTGGGCCCCAACATTGCACCACAACAAAACGCACCTCCAGGTGTAGTGGAGAAGAGGGTGCCGCCAGGGGTGGAAGAGTAGCTGGCAGGGAGCTGCGACGGGTCAGTTAAATGGACTCGTCTTAAGGGAATTGCCCTCATCTCACTGCTAGAGCTCATTTGGGTAACTGGCGACACAGACATCTTCTCTAACTACTCACATACAAAACCTACCAAAGAAAATCAGACACTTTAAACTTGCAAAAATTACAGGTCTACTGGTTGGTTCCTAATTGTAGGTTTGTGTAGCAATATGATATATGCACAAATGCTAAAAGGAACCCATATACAAATAACTTATTTGAAAATGAAATAATACAAATGATGAATTTTTATCATTTTGGGAAAATTAACAAATCATAACTTCATGGGATTTCAATCATTTATGCCATCATAGTCCAAAAGCAAATAGGAACCCAGGAGCAGTATGAAAAATGCAAGTATTTGGTTGTGTAGCAGGGTTCAAAGTTCATGGGAGCCTGAGAGATGGATATTCCTGTGACACATAGGTGTCCAGGCTCATATCTTAGGATTTGGGCTCCTGCAAATTTTGAACCCGGCATATATTTTTAGTTCATCAAGTCCCAGAAAGGGTCACTACTTCATCCACAAAGAGTAGCAAAAGTCTCATGCGTCAAACTTATTCTCTCCTCCTCTCCCTACTGCTTCCCAAAAATCATGTTTCACATAGAAAGCAAGGCAAAGCTGTGACAGGTTACATAAAATGGCACCCTGTTAGGGATTCATGCCACCCGGTCCTTTGTGAGAGTGGAGAACCTATATGTGAAGATTCATATTGTTTGATATTACACCTTGTATATCTTATTAATTTTAGACAACCTTCCTGTTGACAAGTGAATGGTCTCCCAGAAGGACCTAATGGAAAATCATCTCATACTAGGCTTATCAATTTAGTGATAATGATATTTCTTAATTTTATGCACACTGTGCATCCACTGCAGAGTCCTTAGATATGGCAACTACATAATGAGATTGCTAGGCTCAAGCATTTGGCACACATAAAGAGAAAGCAGGGACTGGAATGTGCATCAATATTTGCATGATAGAGGTAGGCTTCAATAAAACAAGTTTTAAGGAAGATCACCATCATGAATGGACATGGGAGAGTTTACAAAACCATGATGCAACCATGAAAGAAACTGAAAATGAAAAAGAATAGGCCTAAAAATTTATTCCTGCACTAATAAAGATGTGCTTTCATCCCATTCCCATTCTGCAGAAACGATTCTGCAAACTCTACTTAGCAATTGAACAACTTGTGTAATTGAGGTCTGTTGCTGATAAGTTAACACAAGCAACACCTATGTCTGCAGGAAGCAGAGGCATTTCATTAGCTTGAGCCTCTCAGGGAGGCAGAGGAAGAATGGGAGACTGAAAATGGAAGATTTTGATGGAATAACCTTGAGGGGTATTTGTCTAACATTGGACAATTGAGGTTCATAAGGCATCCTGGGTGCAGATAATATGAAGGAATCCCTTACACACTGATCAAAGTATCAAATTAGTCCATTATCAGGATCTAGTGACAATTTGCAGTTGGTTCCAAACACTTCAAAGTCATGTGCACCCACATTTACTCTGAATCTTGCCTTTCAATACTTAAAAAAAATAAAGGTACATTTTGAACAGTAGCAAAGACAGGTGCATAACAGACATAATTGCCTGGAATCCCAGGAAACAACTATTCAAATACTAGTCATATACAGTCATATCTCTCCACATAAACTGCTGGGCCTTTTTGCTACCTTTCGTCATTGCTACATTGGGGACGGACAAGAAAGCAAGTATCATCACCATCCTCAAACCACAATCATTTCTGCTCCTTCACCATTCACTGCACCTCTTTATTAAACTGCAGTTTTTTAAAGAAAAAAAAAGTAAAAGTAAAGGACTTAACAAATCCAAGGACTAGAGCTCACGAAAGCGTACGTAAGCTCGAGTCTAGCCTAACGTTACGCGTATGGGCCTACTGACATTTGGATCTCATGTCAGGCTTTGACAAAACACGAGCATACTAGTAATACAACCTATTTTATCATCCCATCTCATAGATAGATAGCGATACATGGTGGAAAGGTGAAGGTTGCATGTGAAACGCAGATGCACAAGATGAACACGCGTGACTCGAGTGCGCCGGAAGTAAACACTCCTCCATCGACCAGTGTTGCCCGATATATCGTACAGTGATTACATCGCATTGCATCATCCAGCCGTATAACACTTTATATCGTGAAAACTGACTTTGCCATGCTCCAAAGAGAACGTCTTCATGATATAAATATTCATTTTTAGTGTTACACATGAAATGACAACTCTTTATTTGATGTATGTTGCGAGTTCGGCTCCCTTGGCAGAGGATCCTACTTTGATATCAAGTTCATTTCCGAGTGCAAATTTCGGAATGTTTTGGAAGGGAGACCTCTGAGCATTAGGCACGCCGTCTCTTAAAGTTGAACCTCAAAGAGCCCCAGTGGTGAAGGCTCGACCCGGACGTTTAACGAACTCACGTGACCATGAGGGCCAAATTGAGTCCCCAGAGGAGGTTTATTATCAGATTAAGTTCATCAGATGAAGTTACAGACAGAGGGAATTTAAGTGCATGAAGGCTTGAGAGGGACTCACGCCTTGTGGAGGACAAAAAAAAAATTCCAAAATTTTCTGTAGGAATTCAACTCTTAATTTTGCTTACGACAACAGCGGGACAGACAGGAACGTAACTAGATCATTTTAAAGTGAAATATTGGAGGCGACGAGGAACAACCTGGAGGAGAAAGGGGGTAGAGGGTTTGCCTACCAGAGGCTTCTCCCCACTCTTGATTGCGCACCTCCCAGCCAACATAGTAGCATTGTGAGAACGTTCCCCTCGAGACAATACAATGTCATCGACATTGCAGGTCAAGTTCCAACGTTGCCCGAATATTATAGCAGTGTTATGGCTCTATGATACCTCTTAAATCGCTTTTTTTTTAAATAATACTTATGATAGTTTCATGGAGCATGCATCGCCAAAAAGGGAATGCAATTTTTTATTCCAAGAAACGACCAAGAACCTATCCAGTGTTACAACCCCAGTAACGCCAGATATTGCCTCAATGTTGGACAAACATTGGCCACGATGTCAATATACATCTTGCCATTATTGTCAATACCGGCTAAATATTGACTTCCTAATATCCATCATCGATCCAATATCAGACTGACGCGATGATCGAATGAGCCCAAGTTGCACGTAGCAGTTTTTTTTTGTGGAAATGTTAAAGATCTCCACTAGGCCACTAGATGGAGGTATGGGTCTCGCTTTTTCAACTGTACACAAAAGTGCACTTCCCTTTTCCTATAGAATCATCCCTCACAGGAGTGTTTAGTACCTCATCATATGTCAAGAGTCAAGAGAGTCAGTGATATCAAGAGGCGATTTCGCCCATTTCGATATCACGTGTCGAGGTCGAGCGTTCCTTAATTGTAGGGTAGGCCTAACCCTCTTAAAGCATATATTTTTGTATTTTTTTTTGTTATTTGACTATCCAAGTTGCTTACTGTCTGGTACCTAACGTCAACATTGCCCCCCACCTTTTTGCCTGTCCATGAAAGCATCTAGTTTCTTCTTAAAGATAGTCACAAAAGGGGCAGCCACTACTTCGTCATCTAACTCATTCCACGCGTTCACCACTCTGCAAGTAAAGAATTCCTGTCTCGACCTGAGCCGCACCTGCGGTTTGCGCAACTTAAGTCGGTTACCTCTCGTTCTCTTGCTGTCATCAAACTGGAAAAACCTACCACACTCGACATTATCTATTCCTTTAATAATCTTGAAAGCCTGGATGAGATCGCCCCTCCTTAACCTTCGTTCGAGCGAGTACAGCCTCAGCACTTCTAA
>CAJPEV010000774.1:0-12698 GCA_905338385.1 Darwinula stevensoni | reverse complement strand
ATCTCCCATAGGGGTGAGGACTCCGCGGTGGATAGAGAGCTTCGCGCACTTGTCGAGTCCGAACTTCATGCAGATGTCTTTCGAGAATATGCTGACGACGTTGAGAAGGCTTTCGAGTTGTTTCTCGTTGGAGGCGTAGAGTTTCAGGTCGTCCATGTAGAGAAGGTGGTTCATGCAATGGTCTGCATTCTTCCCCTTTCCTACGTAATAACCACAGTCAGTCCGAGCTAGCTCAGTACTGAGAGGGTTGAGAGCCAGACAGAAGAGTAGAGGAGATTGCGTGTCTCCCTGGAAGATCCCGCGTTTGATGGAAATCTCGCGTGTTGTCAGAGTGGAGTCCTGTCCCTTGAGGGACATGACCGTCATCCAGCGAGGCATGGTCCGTATGAGGAAGTTGACCACCACAGGGTTGATGTTGTACATCCTGAGGCACTCGATGATCCATGAATGGGGCACCGAGTCACATGCCTTCTGGTAGTCGATCCATGCCATTGGTTGAGGTTCTTCTTCCTGGTTCTGGCATCATCCATGATCATACGGTTGAGTAAGAGCTGTTCCTTGCAGCCGTATGATCCTTTCCGACACCCCTTTTGCTCTTCCGACATGATGTTGTTGTCATATATGTGTCGTTCGATTCGTGCCACTAGGATGGAAGACAGCACTTTGTAGACGGTTGGCAGGCAGGTGATAGGCCTGTAATTCTTGGGTAGTTGGGATAAAAGACCCCAATATTGGGGTGCTATTTTGGGAGTGGGAGTGAACATTCCAATGATTGGCATTGCAATGTTAGCGCAACGTCCAGCTGGTGCTGAATTTCAACGTTCATCTGAGTATTCCGATAAGCGACATTGAAATATTGACTTAGTGTTAGATGCAACGCCACCACAACAGTGGGAAGATTCAAATTCAACGTTCATACAACGCTGATTGAATGTTCGTTTGTTTGCTGGGCTGTTACCAGATAAAACCCTGCTCTCCATTTGTATCTCCCCAGTAAACAAGACTACGTTGGACCAAAGTTGTATCAACGTTCTGAACGTTTATTCAATTCAACGTTGTGTTTCATTTGTTTGCTGGGTCATCATCTACGCTCATTTCTTCTTGTACACTCCCTCATAGCCGACTTCAACGAATACTCGGAGGGGGGGGGGGTTAAGGTCCTAATGTCATTTAAATAACATGGACTGAATCATCCTGGTATTCAGCGAAGCGACTCAGTAATATCATAGCTGAATCATGAGCGTGAGGGGGGAGGGGGACGCGCCCCTTCGCCCCGTAGCATCGGCGCCTATGCGCTCTCTACGCTGATTTACGCCAAGTTGGCGATTGAGGGCCATCGGTCCATTGAATCAGTTGACCGGCGTTGAACCCGACCCTGGTTACAGCAGAGAGAAATTTAAAAGGGGAGAGTGTCGGCTGGGATTCGAGATCGCAATTACCCATAGATGTCTCTAACGTCACAGCTGTGAGACGAATACCCTGAATGAAGTGCTTCGGTCTCGTCGTCTTGCTGCCGTCGTTGCAATCGTTCACGAAGTGACTTGCGATTATGCCTGCTTTCATTTTCCTGGATATTCTGTTATATGTGGAAGGAGACCAAAGCACAGGAAATTTGCCGTGAAGGGAAGCTGTGTTGAATGCAGGACGCACGCTGCCAGTGAAGTCAGAACGGAGGAAAGCACCGAAGAAATCCTTTAAGATGGACACGAGAATGTTCCTAATCTGAGGTCTGCGGCCAGGTTAGAATAACTGTCGGCTTCCCCTCAACTATTGAATGACCTCGATGGCAGACACTCCTAATTTTAAATATATACCTTTACCTTGAAAAACGTTGCAGAAAATGTTCAACTTTTACAATGCCTCCAGAATGTAAGCAAGAGAGGATGACCCGTATGAAAGCCCCAAGATGCGTCTTCGTTGAGACAAGAGCGACGCGTCAATTAGGTGCTAAAGATGAAACAAAATTAGAGTGGATTATGATTTTCACAGAGTTGCTGAGATGAGGGTGTCTCAAAATAGACACGAGGCTGCTGCGGCAACTTCCGGTAGTCTCATGTACCCCCAGAATTTCCCTTCCCGTAAATTTTTCGATTTTCTGGATTGTACAAGTAGGTATGGACGTACCACTGACATGAATGCAACGTGACGATTTGAGACATGCAATTACATGACGTTTTTTCATCCGAGAACGAGACCGAGTAAGTGAATACCGATGAGGTGATGCTTTCGGAGTGGAGTGGCGATGATGTCTCTAAGTTGGTTCCGGACTCGAGATTAGGAATCCTGTCGTCCGAGAGCCGCCATAACAATTTCCAACAGACAACGTATCAAGTATGGTGGGTTCTATCTACAGACAAGTGTGCTTGTGTCTTCTCCACCGATGTCACATTCGCATTGAATGGAGATTGTGTCATTACTTTAATTTCTCTTATTACTTGCTAATGCAAAACGGAGTATGGGAAGCGTCACATTGCTGCCGTTCTCTCCTGTCTCCTAACATCATAATGGCCACCATCCATCGTCCAGAACGCTAAATACCAATATCCACTTTCTGCTATGAGATATACGGAGAAAAGTGCCACAAATAAATTACAAACCATCTAATAAGCGGACCACAAAAAGTGTGGGGTCTTCACTCGACCCTGGGTTTGCCAGATCAAGCCAACTCCTGCTATCGGCTAGGTGAGACGTGGGGGAACTCAATCATAGAGAGTGTAAATAGAGGCGACACGCCGAAGGGTAGGGGAGGGTCGAAATATTACAGAGACATCTGGTGGCTTGTTATCAACATTTCCATGAGGCGTGCTTCGTGGCAGCGGAATCGGGAATCGACACTTTCGGGGATTCGACCCAAAGGGATCCATCAACATAACACCACTGCGTAACATGCGTGTCTCGTTGAGTCCGCTGCCCGGCCATGGAGGAGTTGTTGATGGGCGCCCGACAGGTGAAGGATCGACAGTATAGTATAGTGCGACCCTGTCAATGAATGGGATTCGAGCGGAGTGGAGCCTCTAGTTATATCATACTCTATGAATTCAATCAAATTCTCCTGACTGAGGCAAAGGCGGCCTTTGCATTGACAGGACTGCCATTTGAAACTCCTCAATTGAAGTAATTTTTCATAAAGATCATTTAAAACATATGCATCCTTCCTGGACAAATATTTGGATTGAACCTCGCAGTATCTGGCTAGCCGATTGCAGGGTTCATATTTCCTGTTGCTTTTATTTTTCGACCCCGGGTTTAAGTAAATACAATATTCATGTATTGATAACCTATACAAATTGAAACACTGTCAGCCGAATACTTAGCTCGGCTTGAGATAAGAAGGAAAGCACAGCAGCGTTTATAATGGGGTGTGAAGAGTCAACCTGAGGTGGCATTGCACCGGAGAAGACCCATTTGGTAACGGTCGATACTTTTTATCTGTACGAGCCAATGAGAAGACGGAGACGCAACCTGACGCCACCAATGACATCATCTCGCCCCCTGGGGGGGGGGGGGGGGTTGGTTCGAATCAGAAAAGCGGACAGTGCCTTCCCACATCCCTCATTTCACACTTAGCGCGTCTGGCGTCCTCTGCGAGGATGCTTGAGAAGGTAGGCAAACGCACGCGCGCACACGCATGTCCACATTCACTTACATCCATGGGTTTCCACGAAACACTAGGCTTGCGTGTGGAATGGTATAATTTCAATTCGGGACTTCCAGGACATGTGTGTGAGGAAGAAGATTTATAAGAGGAAGTTCGCCTAGTGCGTCGAAATGCCGTCATATCTATATGACTAGACGCACTGGCATTGTATCAGCATCGATGGAGACGCAAGTGCGAAGGCATAACATGCAAACATGAAAAGCTTGAGCTTCCTGCACGCATAGGTGTATCGCACGCGTCACACGTAAATTATGCAAATTCTGAAAAGCCCTTAAGGGGCAAATACGACCTATGGAGCGGGATCACGTGACCAGTGACGTCACGTCGCGATTCCTTACTGTCGCAAACTAGTGCCGCGGCTAACATTCATTTTCAGTCACCCCCGCCTGTGCTTCTAAACGAATGACAAAGTGAAGTTGTAGGAGTCAGGCACCAACTGGACCCACAAATTGAGCCTTGGGATGAACTACGTGGCCCTCAAGCACTTCGACTCGCGAACTTAGCGAGGCGTGGCTCAGTCACAAAAATTTACAATTCTTTAAACGGCATAGACAGGAGACTTGTACTGACGCTGACAATGGCTTGGGAAAATAAAATATAAAGAACATATACGTATTCCCACTTGTTGACAAGCTGGATCATTTGCTGCCACAGGAGTAGATGAGTATATGACACAGATGACACTGACGAACAGGACATTATAAACTCAATGGATACAGCCTCTAGCATGAAAACTATACACCTCTGCCCATTGTAACTTGAAGAATAGTATCATAACGTCAGCGGAGAATGCAATATGAAAGGAACACATGTCGCACGGGGCACGGCTGATTTCATGTCACTTGCAAACACGTTGCAGTCCTTAGATGGGCAAGAAAATGCATGTAATAAAGCAATTACAATCAGTTGTTGAGTAGGCCGTAAAGATGTTGGCCTGTCAGGCGCAGATAACCTTTGTGGAATGTTATACGAGTGAATTATATGCAGAGACGACACGACAGGCTGAGCGATTCACAGCTGCTTTTTATTTGCCCAACCTATTGCTACGCCTGCTGTACATGCAAATGACGTCACATCAGCAGTGTCCCATACGAGGCATGCTATTTTGTATGTAAAGTTCCCCACTGATATGATATTCCCCAAGTTTCCTGCGGTGTGTAATTTTCATGCTAGTGAGTTATTCACCCATCAAGAGGCTTTAATATCGCCCTGTATACAAAGCAGCAGAATACTATTTTGGGACACGTCAGAAATAGATCATTGGAGGCAAGGCACCTGTGCACAGTGGGCTGTGCGGAGGGGGGGGGGGGGGGCAGGCAATAATAGGGTAGGGCAGGAAGAAATCTTCGATCACGACGCCTCCCCACAGCGTCTTTCAGGGAAGTATACGATGTTTGACTGATATGAACCCCAAATCTTCGCAAAATCAATCTCACAATTCCACTGATTTACTCTTTCCTGCAGCTAAGTAGATCTCATGCGTTACTTTGTTCGTAATTCTATTAATAGAAGTAGCCATTTATGAAACACATGAGAAAATCTCTTGTCGTTCACGTTGCTACAACTTGCTGAAAATAAACTCCCCATGGTTTTATTCCTAATACAAGTACCAACTCCCAGGAAGAAGCAGAATATGGTAAAAATAGATACAGCCCTGAAAAGCCAGTCAAGTGCGAATTTTTCAGTCATCCCTGGAATTACCCCTCTGTGACTTAGAGGGGATGAAATCTCTAGCTGCAAATGATGCATAATTTCTGCTGGGACATTGTCTCACTCAAATCGATATTAACGCTGTCTTTCTTAGTCCACCATAAAAAAGTCAAGTTTTTGACAATATTTACGAAAATTTCAATAGTTTCACATTGAAATCAGAATCGTTTTTTTTTTTCCATATACATAATATTGCTAAATTTCCATGAGGCTAGGTTCCTATGTTTGTGGGAAAACCTTTGGAACAAATCTGAGATACTGGATGTTTTTGCCTATTATTGCCTGCTAACCCACTGTGCAGTGTAATGATAGCGATGCCAGAGTTCGTTTATTGATCGCGAACGTGGTTCTTGAACGCCTGACTTTAGGTCTTTCCATGGGAAGAAGTTTAATGGAGTCATCTGGAGAATGAGGGTGTCATCCTAAGGAAGAAAGAGAAATACAGTGGGGGGGGGGGGGGGGGGGGGGGGGGGGGGGCACTCAACAGGTCCGAGTCTACCAAGTCAGCCTTCCAGCCTTAGTGCAGGATGCACAGTCAAACTGAGTAATCCTATGAGGCATCACGATTTTTGCCAAACCCTGTGCAATGCCTTCTACCTATGTGGGCTCGGTGAATCTCAATCTCTCATCGACAATAAGTTCCAAGTCCCTCTCACCATTTGCCTCCCAAACTCCATCCTTGCGAAAGGTGTCTTCCTATTTTGCTCAAAGCGGACTTTGACCCCCGAGACGTGATTGACAGGTTGTTGCAAAATTTGTCCATCTATCTCATCTGGATAAATGGGGGGCGAGAGTGCAGAGGGGCGCATTTCCAACAGTTCTCCGTGAAGAGTGGAATAATTATTGACTGGGAAAATTTAAGCCACGAGTACTCGAACTTATGAAGAGCTTATACCATGACGGTTTTCAAAGAAATCAGAACGAGGTCATACACAACTCAGAAACAGAAAAAAGGAGGATCGGAGCAAGCTGTTCGCAAAGGAAGGAACATATTGTCTCCTCATAGACATCACATAACTAAAGGCCAAGACACACGAGTACTTTTCCAGATCTATTCAGTTTGTCAGAAACCGGTCCTAAAGACAGTCTATCTGAGCCTCTCCCTGTATTTCTCTTTCTTCCTTAGGATGACACCCTCAGTCTCCTGCATGTCCAGCTGCGACGCAATGTGCGACTCTGGCTCTCGCGTTACGAGTAGGATCTGTAAACGCATCCCTTCAGGGCTAGCTTCCTTTTACACCTTGCAATTTCTACGTGTATGAACTCCATGTCACTCTCAGAATTCCTCTCTCCGTCTCGCACAGGGTGGGCAAGTAAAACCGGGAGTTAAGTTGGCCTCCCCCTTTTAAGGGTCGAGGCAGAAATGGTTATCAGTCATGAAAATCACGCGTGGAAGAAGTTGCCCCTGAACGCTTTCGCCCCAACCTTGTGTAGGTTAAAGATTAAATCACTTCTTGCGATTCATGTCGATCGGAATGCGGGGGCGAGATTCCAGTGGGGCGAAAGGGGAAAATGCATTCGCGGGCTCAATGTCATGATACTCGCATCGATATCAAGATATTTCTAAATGTACTAGGGTCTTCATGAGTCACGTATTACTACCATTCGTCAAAGAGTTCTCAAGCCCCTCGACCTCTCTTCTTGTCCTCCCCCGAGATGTAGAGGCCAAATTACGTGTCGTCGACAAATTGATTACACCCATGAGGACCAGATCTCATTCGCTATTAACGAGACAAAAGTACTCTCTCGTTAACTCGAACTTTAAGGGACCGGGCAAATCGATTTTGGAGTTATTCGGAGTTCGACTGATCAGGAATGTCTCGTCCTAAGGAAAAAATCTCAGGTTAAGGGAAATAGGCGGAGAACGATTTTTCCGTCCTCATGAATCCGCTTTTAAGAAGCGATGACCTTTTCATTATCATTGACTTTTACTCATCTGTACGGAAACTCTTCTATTCTATATGCAAAAGTCACCTATCACAACGCCCGTCAACAGATACTCTTTCGATTTTACTCTTAGCTGGCATGAATTCAGTAATCTTCATTTGATTTCTAAAGGAATTAGCAATAGAGAAGTGGAAGTCTTCCAATTCGCTAATCGCCTCGAACAAGTCGACTGGCACTTCCCTCGTGAGAGGGGGATTTTTTTTCAACCAATAGTGCTTCATTGGCATCGCTCAATGGTGGTGGAGCATTGTAGGTCGCCTCCTGCTCTCCATCACTCTCATTCCCGGGCTCATTCATGTGAGCGATCTTTGATGTCGGCATCTCTTAAACCCTATTCAAAAAGTCGATATGTCACACAAAATAATTTTTCCCTCCACGCACTGAATTCCAGTTAACCCCGAGAATATCGTAATCGGGAATGAAGATGTGATTCAAGATATCCGGAAATTCGAAATAGGCGATTTCAGGTTAAGCGGAATATTTAACATAGTGTCCAACGGGACTCCACCAGGACCAAGCATTGAACTTCGAGATCAGTGGAATTTCGACTTATCAAGATTTGATTTAACGAGTTTCCACTGTCATTTAAAAAAGCGGAGCCATCTGAAGTCCCACTTACCCGTACGAACGATGCCCTGCTGCCCTTGCCTATGATTGCACTAAAGCTCCCGCGAATAAACATGCGGGGACTTTGTAGGGTACAAAATTGGAACAATTGCTAAGAAAGAGATATTGGCTTGATAGATCTCTCCACCCCTGAGGTCGAATCAGGGTAGAGCTATTCCAGGAAAAGCAGCAATCCCAACCCGGTAATCAAGGATGGGATTGACTTGCGATATTAAAGGACGGTCCCAATTTCCAATCGGGTTCTTCCTCATATTGAAGGATTCAAGACAAGAAACGGCCAACCGAACGAGCCCAAAATAGATATCTGAATATTGCAGTGAAGCCAATATGAAACTTTCATTTTCGTTAATTCTATTCTATTATTTAAAAAAAAAGAGAATTCTATAACTATCATAAAGATTAGCTGCCATGTGGTAACCAACAGAATAATCCAATGACAAAAAAATTCCTGACACTTAAAACCAGACTATCATTCAGACTTACAAAATACTCCGCACAAATAATCCCTTAGACCAACGGTTCTCAAACTGTGGGTCGCGACCCCCAGGAGGATCACGAAGGGGTCCCAGTGAGATTGGAGATAATTAAGAAATCTCTCCTCTTTCAAAAATTTCATGAAGCCAGTCCAGCCATATTTTTCTCCTGACAGCGAAAAGAAACTCCATTTGAAGAAGTAGATCATTAGGGACATAGTTGAAACTCAGGCGAAATTAGAGCCACTGCTGCTCTAATAATAGCATATCTGGCGACAGCTTTGCCCTTAATCACCCCTGCGGGCGGGTGTAGTAAGGTCAAAGCTGTCGTTAGAGGTGGAGTGTGTGGGTGTGAGTCAGGTGATTGTGGACCCCGGTAGCACTAACCTCTTCGCGAGAAAGCCCGAGGCCATGACCTTTTCCAGTTCGGATATTAGATATTTGAACGGTCATTGATAATACTGATTTTGTGGCCTAGGGGTGAAGTTTTGGATTTTCTGGATTTTCTTCTTTGGTGGTCATCAAAAGCAAATATAGCAACCGAATGAAGGCGACCTGAAGGCGACCTGCGGACGAGAATCGGCAGCACTTTCTCAGCAAAACAGGCACACCCATCGCATTGAATAATGAGTGGCGCTGATGAATGATTTTTTCAATGCTTTTTACGTTTAAAAATAAATTTAAAGAGTTACATTGCGTTTTCATTTCACTTTCATGATGCTCATCCCATCGAGTTTTTCAATACCATGTACTGGTATTGAAATCATTTCTCTTCGGCCTGAAAATTGGGGGTCGCAAGCTCTTGGCTTCCGTGAAACGGACGGGGTCGTGGACCCGAAAAGTTTGAGAACCGCTGCCTTAGACAGATCATTCCCGCGATGAAACGCCCTTCTCAACCGGCTGGTTTCTTATCCGTCTAGTGCAACTCAATCAATCCCTCTTGAAGCAGTCTCTTGGTGTGCTCGAGGCTGTGTTTGTGAAAAGAAGTACGTTCCATCTCAGAAGGGAAGAGACACATTGATCACTCACACCTTTCACCTTTACCAACAAATATTCAAATTCCACAGAAATAATTCTTCAGGTGAATCAGATTGGCGGTCTGATGTAATTCGATACAATGTCCGTGCAATGCGACCAATGGTCAAATTTTGAAGATTGGTGAGCGTTGTCATGCTCCTGACCCAGCCAAATTTCACATGAAACTGAAGTCAACGTAGAAAGCTCTTTTGTCCGGCTACCACAATCGACCAACTGAAGATTTCCTTCGGGACATCGCGCTCAACCTTGGCGAACTCGTATGAATCTTATTAATGATCTCATGACCTCAATGCCCGACCCTTCTCCATGAATCTTCGACATTCAGCGTCTCCTTTTTGATTCTCTAACGTGACGTAATTTTTCATTACTTTTGATTGAGGTCTGACATTGAGAAATGATACACAGTTATTTAGCACATGGGTTAACTTTGAACTGTCGCAAAATTAAAAGTCTCGTTCTCATAAGTCGTTCGGATGCTTTGAAGGGAATTTTTTTGTCGGTGGGGTATTTTTTTCCAAAGCCATGTTAATGAGACTGGGATTGGAGATAGTGCTTCCTCGGCGAGAGTCAAGCCCCTTTTCATCAGAAGAACCCACAAGCATTTTCAGCAAAAAAAATTCAACAGTTACAGACATGGAACACATTATTTTTACTGCCAAAATAAAAAGCGAAAAAAAAAGCAGAACAGGCATTTTTGCATCACATTGCAGCAGCTTTCTGTTTTCATCTGTATCTCAATTACATTACACACTAGGAACACAGAGTGAGATTGATTGCGATGTGATGATTGACGCAATCATACTTTACCAATTACCAGATTCTAGCAATTACTAAGAGATTACTGGTGATCAATGAGACTTGGAATTGACCATGAAGACGACATAGCTGACTGTTTTTTTTGGGTAAGTTTTACCCCTGGTGAAAAATGAGTCAGGGTCGTAAATCTTCCCATAGATGTAAATGTTTTTCATATTTTGCTTCATCTTCATGGAGAAAGCTCAGTTTTTTTCTATTTAATCTGACACGTTTCAATAAAATGCCTTATTAAACAGAAGTAATGAAAACACCAGCTACTGCGCCGGAACACCGTTCAAATTTCAATACAATTGCACCTTAAATGGAAAGCGTGTTGTGGTTCATGGGTTCATCTGGAATGACAAGATGACGCCCCAGTGGTCACTGGGAAAACACTGGTAGCCTTTAATCTTCTGGATCCCCACAAGGCCAAAATGCTTCATCTCAATCGACTGGGACTCAGTGCCCTTCATGTAAACCCGGTCAAAGCGCATCCGGGGACGGAACTTTCCACCCAGCTGAAAACAAAACAGGTTGGGTTTCCATCATCCTGAATATTTATGGCTTGATGTCAACTTGATGGCCATCATGGCTAAGATATTGCCATGGTGATGGCAAGATGCCACCTAAAGGAGGCAAACCTATGAATGGTATATTGTTGGCACATAGAGGCGATGGGGAAGGAGTACATATTGTAGTAATAGGACTGGAGGGGAAGGAAGGCTAATAGGCATGGGCAGAACTACACAGTGGAAAGGGGAAGACCTAAACCTAGTAGTAAAACAATACAATGATGAGTAACCCACATGAAAACCCCTAAGGGAGCAGCAAACATCATTTAGCAATATAGCAAGAATAGGAGGATGGCCTGAAACATGTAACAGACCAGTAGCAAACATATAGGAAGCAGAAGGGTTGTCCCTCAACCCCCCCCCAAGGGCAAATCATGCATGGGTTCTCTTTTCTGACAGACAGGTGGACGCCAGCAAACCCCCCCCATACTCCATTTAAATATTCACTTTTACAAAGGAACCTCAAAAAGGTCACAAATTCATGATTATTACTAGATATTCACTCCAGGTAATTGGTTGATCAATGATATTGCATTTACTAGTATGAGCATTGTTCAGTGTTTCATGCCTTATTATTTTGATTACCTTCAGTCACTAAAATATTTTCCCTTCTGGGGATATTTTCTGAGAGTTCTTCAAAACTTAATTCTCAGATTTCCAGAGAGCTAAATCTAACATTATAGAAATTATATGCTGTAACTTTCATTGAATTTTACTCTGTATGCTCAATGAAATCAAATTTATAGGATGAAACTAAAAAATTTAAAGCACTCTTTAGAGGCCTCAGAAATAGCCACCAATGATTGTAATCCTCAGATCTTTCTAAAATTCTATTTCTATCACACTAGGGGAATCACCATAGATATCAGCCTCAGTGTGACAAGTGGATTTGAGTTTCAGCACAACAGAGTTCAACTTTTGTCCCATCTGGAAAGGGCTTGTTACAAAGTACGTTTCTAGAAGTCATTCTCTCTTAACTTCAATAAACTTATTGACAGGACAAAGTTATGCAGTTCCTAGCACATTTGTCAGCTGAAATGGCCATGACCAGTTCTTTGCAGACACAAAGTCACATGCATCTTTGATTGAAATACTGGTTATGCTGGTTACCAACACCACACTTTCTTTGTCATAAGGACATTTCAGGGGCTAGGATATCACATGATGATGTCTTAACCCAAGCAAGGCAATAGTGGACTCCCTGGATGGAACTGGTCTTGTCATGAATCACAGCTCATGAATTAGTAACAAAGTCAGAAATTATCATTGTGAGTCGCTCTTTTGCACATGGCAGACCCTATTATCCTTATCACATAGTAGCTCACATATTGTGCTATCCCCTGGTCACTTTATCACTCTACGGTGAAAGTTACCCTTCCTAGTGCAATATTCTGTTCCTGTAAATATTCCCATTCCAGAGTCATGCATATGAAGACTCATTCTTGCACATTAACAGTTTAACTAAAAAAAACATTAAAAAAAAACAAGAGACCCATTCCCTTCCTTCCGTTTTCCAACTGATAGCCATCAAGAACTCCAGTACCCCCTCTGTTTCTCATCTTCCTTCAGTTATCCTGAAGAAGAGGACCTTGCATCTCTGAAATGTTGGCCCCTTCCTTTCATTAATAAACCTACTGGTTTGAGGTCCCCTTGTCAGATGCATCCTTTTCCAGTATCCCATTTCTTCTGACACATTTTTCACTTCTGACCAAAAAAACCTAGCATCAATTTCTTTTCAGCTATTTTTTGGTGGGGGGGGGGGGATAAAGCTAAACTTTCAAACAGAACTTTCCCCTTTCACAAGCAGTTCTCCATTTTTGCCACCTTCTATTCTCTTTTCTTCCTCCCAAGCATCTGATGATCACCTTTCACCTATAT
>CAJPEV010000773.1:80503-94687 GCA_905338385.1 Darwinula stevensoni | reverse complement strand
TTGACCTTTGACCACAGATCATGGCCCTGGGGGTGACCTGAGAGAGTCAGCAATCGGCTCCAAGGCCCTTTCTTGAGGTCCCTTACAACAATTATAGAGCGGAATTTCGATCCAGGGGGGTCGATTTTCATCTTCCTTCATCGTAGTACCTTAAGGCTACGCGCAATGCCATGTTGCCTTTTCTGGCATCAGTAGGCGTGGTAGTGCTTATTAGCTTTCTTTCAACCACTTCCTGCAAAAAATTCAGCCTCCTTGTATTCCTCTCTGAGCATCAACAGAAACGAAATCTGGCATGCTTCTTCATCTCTCAGCACCTAATCGCTCCAGAAAATTTGATGCTCTATCTCCTCGGGTCACTGAAACTCGCTTTTCGAAAAAGTGGATTTCATTCCGGTATTAATTTTTTATTGTCTCCCCCTTTGGGTAGCCACTCTTGGGGAGTTTTCGGATGAAAGTAACCAACCAAACGAAAGATATTGACCTGTAGGTGACGAAAAGTGTCCTTTTTGTTGTTTTCAGTGCACCATTTCGCCATAAAAAATGAAATTAGCTGCCGTTCATTTAGGCTTAGCCTGATGACTCCGGTCCAGTCCTCTAGTGTTTCCGGATATCGTGCCGGAGTTATGTCATATTCATTACTTCTTCGGCCTTAGTGTCTGTGTCTGGATCTTCTGTTTTTTAATGTATGATATAATTTTGTGTCGAGTTCATTAGATGAGCTGAGATTGAAATGCAATGGCTAGCAATGGCCGATTGATTCAGTAGGATGTGGAGGTATCTCATTCGGACATCCCTAAATTAACAGGATGGCGCCCACGTTCTATTCCATGCTTCCTAGAGGCATTTTCTCCACAGAAGTCGTCGATACGGCTCGGGGAACTCTAGATAGGCCTAACGTTCCTCATCCGGACTGAAATGGTTCATGAAATTCGAAATAGACTTTTAATCGATCTGAAGTTACACGTACTCGCTTAAAAGGACCATGAGAGACTGAATAGGCTTGCAAATTGGCCTAACGTTACACGACCTCGAAGAGATGTCTCGAAGACCAGGGATTAATCCTTATAGGCCTAATTGGCCCAGTAAGTCGAGGATTGAGTTTCTTTTGAACAAAAAAGGTAGGCACGGGTGGATTTGTTTGATACAATAGCCGGGATAGAGTATGACGAGGTGCAGTGCAGGGACAGTTCGACAGAAGGGTCCTCAGTTCGATAGCCCTTCCCTAATTTCGTCTTGACCTCACTATTGTGAGGAGTAAAGAGAGGTGGGGGTGAGCGATGGCTGTGCATCATAACGCCGAAATAAAATGCGGCCAAAAATCTGCTGGCATCATGTTTGGAGGGAAAAAATTGAAACCGAATCACACAGGGCCTGCCTTGCATGCAATGCTCGCAAGAGTGGAGGAAAGGAAAGGGTGGAAAGGGGGAAGAAAAAGGTTTTTTTGGGAAATATTCCTCTCGTGTTCACCGGCTCCTGTCCTTTTATAATACCATGATTGCACATGGGTATGAAAAGGATTTCTGGCGTTGGCAGCTGGAATATCTCGTTCGTCATATTTGAAGTCCCCTCTGGGACGAACGTCTGCTGGCGTTTTCATTCAAATGAAACAGCAAATAATTTCTATTATTTGTGTGTGCAGCGTTTATTGAAAATGCTCTCCACGGGATTGAGATGTACATTCTCTTTTTTTTTGCACTGTCGTAATAAGATTAGCATCTGGTGCACCATGTTCTCACTGCCTCTACCACATCATCGTCTGAGTGGTATCGCCGGCCCCTGGACTTTCTTTCCTTAGGGTTTCATTGTCAAAATGACGACACCAGGTTTCATCACATGCCACGATTTTGGCCTTCTTATTTTTAGCTGTTCATGTAGCATTGTTGCACGACCATGCAAAAGGCGACATTTTCGCGCTGCAGATACACGAGACAAAGACCCATGCTGACATTCTTCTGGTCTTCGGTCAGGCACTTCGGTATCTGTAGCACACACCAAGTGATACTGGAGGCGATCTTGGACGATTGCGTGCACAGACCCATGGCGGATCCCCGCTTTTGTGGTTCCATGAACATGCATCTGTTTTCCCTCATCACCTCGTCCACCTTTGCGATGTCGTCCATGATGACGACATTGGCTCGTCTGGATCTGGGTTTGCCCTTCAACATAGAGGCGTCCGCCACGAAACGTTTTGCACCATTCATGCACTCATCTCTCGGACAAACATGTCTCACCATAAACGGCAACCATTCTGTGATGGATATCGAGTGGTTTCACACCTCCTGCAGGAGGTGCGAAACCAGTTTTTTGTGTGCATGCACACATAACTGTATCACAGCTTTCTGATATTTCTTGGACGCCCCTTCAATGGAGATACGTAACCACCTTTACCAGGAAGATTACACAGGTAATCTTCCACAAGCATTGATACTTGATACATTTTAAACGCTACTCCAGTGCACCTAAGATTAGTACACGATGTCATGGAAATGATGTCCTGACGATTTCTGGTGCGAGTTTTGCTGTTTTCAATTGAGCGGCCCTAGTAGTTTTTCATACCTTCTTTTAGAAAGAGGGACATTCACTTGGTTTATTTCGACATTTCAGAGTGCAATGCCTACAGTTCAATTACTTGTTGGCTTGCGTATTTTATTATTATTGTTTGGAGAGAGGTGCAGACATGCAGTTCTTAGGGGAATCCTTTGATATCAGAATTTTTTTTGTCAGACTACTTCTAATTGTCATATGAAAAGACGCGATCTCAAATTCTAGAGAGAAGGATTAGAAATGCGTCCTATTTTCATGAGAATAGGTTGTTAAGTCGTGTCTCGTTTGAATTCTTTGCTTTCCCATAGTGTCAGTTTAATTTATGGAAGAATAATTCTGAATCATCGAGTTTTACCATTTTTCTTCAATATGTTCCTAATTTCGATAGGGTTGTCGAACTTGAGCAAATTACGGTACATGTAGTAAGAATTGGAATGGTATCGGGTATTCATTGAAACTTGCTGCAAAGCTGCAGAATTCCTGACGTGTATCACGTATTCACTAGAAAAATCTTGAGAGTAACTGATCCCATCTCTTAAAGAAGGGATTCTCTGGAAAGCGCTAGGTATTCTCAAAGTTTCAGGTATTTTGACTGGAAAACGTTGGAAAGAACAGGACGCATACCAATTGCTTACATGTGAGAAAGCTGCTGATTTCTCGACATGCTACAGGTGAAGTCCTAAAAAGTGATCTCAATCCCGTTGATTACGCGACAAGTACATCTCATGCAATGGAAAGGGGTTCATTTCTGATTTCTAAACGTGCCTTAGGCATGGACAGGCGAAAGCGGAAAATTGCAGGTTGCCAAACACTGAAAAAGGATGAGAAGGCTCCAAATTTTTATTTATTTACATGCAGTGCATGAGGAGAGGATGCTCGTGATTGACATCGTTTAATTAGGGGGAGATGGGCTACAGTGAAGATCGAAGTCAATCAAGTATTTTTTAAAAGCCTTTTTGAGCCATGAGCTCAGCCCATTTCGCGTTTACAGAGGCAAAAAACGTGCACATGATGAATCTCGTGGGTATGATAATAAAAGACAAGAAAAATGACGTGGCAACAGTAGGAGCCTTGAAAACATCCTTCTTTCGCTTCATAGACTCTTCCCTCTGTGCGAGGGGAAAAGTAATGCACGATTTGCGTGAAGTGAATACATATTCTCTTACAGAAACGAACTCTGTATTGGGAGAAACTAACAGCATTTTTATCTCTTCTTCACCAAAGTAAATGATGGTTTCGAAAATATTTCCCAGGCTTTTGATGAAAATGTGATTGTGTATGGACACGAAAACTGACATCTGTTTCAATTTGTACACTCATATATTGATCACTTGAACGTCAATATGAAGGCTCATCAGATACACTTAGGTATTGCACAGTCTCGAAAGGAGTCTGCAGAGTGAATTTACCATTTTTCATTTGATTGCTACATCCTCACTAATTAAGGCGTACTTATGACTTTTCGAACCGCATGAGAAATGGGGATGGCATCAATGGATTGGCAGACCGATGTAATGGTTTTTCATTTTAAGAATGGGGACTTGAATGAGTGTACCAATTACCGCGTTCCTCCGCATACCTGATAAGGTATGCCGAGATGGTGGCTGAGGCCTAGGTAATAGAAAGGAGAGCGCGCGCAATCGTTAGACTTGCAATCGGAGAGGGGCAGTGCAGATTTCACAGCACCACGGACCAACTCTTCTCCGGATTCTCGAGAGACATAGCCAAAGCTGTTCAAATGTGTTTTGTAGATCTCGGAAAGGCATGCGACTGTGTACTTCGAGGAAAACTAGTGAGTGCTACAGGAGTGTGGGATAATCGGCCATCCGCTGCGGACTATACAATCGCGTTATACAGCGATTGTAGGAGATGCGTTCGAGTGAACGAGTTGTGGATCCGTTTCCAGTAAGTGTTGGGCTCCGCCAGGGTGGGGTTCTTTCTCCTTTCCTGTTCCGAATGTACAGGGCGACAATAAACAATGTTCTGGGGTTCAGATCAGGTTCTCGAAAAGACAGAAAGTCCCAGGGTTTTTTTTTTGCCTTGTAGAGAATTGAAATTGCGTTTTTAAACCGAAAATTACCTCATTTGGTCAGTTTGTTGCCAAGTTGTGAGCATTTTCTCATCATTTTACTCTTTAATCAATAACAACAGAACATCTACTGAATACACAGTACAGCCACCATCAGCTGCCAGAACCGCCTGAATACTTTTTCATGGAAAGAAAGAAGACTGAGATCAGGCGAGTTACCGGGCCTTTGATGCCTTAAAATTGAATTCCCCGATACCTGATGAGATTATGAGTCAAACTTGCTTTCGTGCAGGGTTGCCTTGTGATGAACGTATCACTGTCATTTTCATCGTTCCCAGCGAACCGGAACACGTGACGTTTGAGAACAGTTTCTCGAAAATACCGTTCTAGGGTTCGCCCTTTTCCTCGATTGCCTACATCATTCGTTTGGTTGTGAAGAGGACGAATAATCCCATGCACGCTAGAATCTTCATGACGTGGTGGAAGTGTTCATCTTCGAATTTCCTCATGGCGAAGATGAAGATATCTTCGCTGAACGCGAAATGGAGAAAATCCACTTCATCGTACTGAGTGGCGGGATTTATTGCTAACTCGCTGCTATCCATGAAATATTCCAGTCACGATTATTGAGGCTAATCGACTTTCGTCCCATAGCATTCGAATGGGACCCGCTGCTGCCATTTGAAACTGCCACATTTAGGATCAATAATAAGGGACGCGTTTCACTTTCATTAGAAATGCGTTTTCAAATAGCTACTAATTCTAGTATAGCAATGAATTATTTCTAATAGCTGAATAGAAGTTGAGGCGACCGTACAGAGGGAAGCTAATGCCATTCGGAGTAAGAAGCGCCATGCAGTCTGCGATGAGGTCAAGCTGACCATTAAAACATTTATTAGCGACCAGCTTAAAATTCTAGCTGGAAACAGCTGTAATTTCCAGCTGTTAAATCAGACCCATTCCAACTGGGTAACAGCTGGAAAGCAAAAAAGACATCCAGATTGGTTTCTAGTTGCAATATCACTGGTGAAGTGTGAATGTTTTTGTTGGCTATTCCTGCCGGAGGTCCTTCTACAAATTCAGCTGAGTTTCAATTGTATCTAGCTGTATTTCAGCTGGAAGGTCCTCTTTAAAAAATTCTAACCGGAAATTTCCAGTTGGAAATAGCTATTAAAACCAGCTGCAATTCAGTTGGAAAATTCCAGCTGTAAAACCACCTGTATCTGCCACTTCCCAGTTCTTTGCCACCTGGAGATGAACCGAATTTGTAGTTTTGGTCCGGCTGGAAAATTCCAGTCGGAATTTCAAACTTAGGGAAGAGGGGCGCCATATTGAATATTCTTACTTTCCACTTAACTCGCAAACGACGGCCTCTATTACTAATGTGCATTAGGTAGTGTGCTCATGGTGCTTCTTACATCGGACAGCTTTTAGTTCTAATGCGTCTAGGCTAAAACAAGTTCAGTCTTGGCTTTAAATTTTCATTGTGATATTCATAGCGGAGGTGAGTTTAATTTTAGTAATTATTGGTTGAGCCTGGAACAGGCTTTCTGGATCAGATTCCAATCTGTTTTGGATAGGTATAGGAAACATTATCGGGAACAGCAATGGATTGCTATCCCTAGAATGACCCATGCGAATCGCGTGGAATTTGATTGAATGAATTTAATAAAAACTCCAAATAAGCTCATTTCTTGATCTTGATCCATTGGCGGGCAAGACGACCATAGCCGTAATCTTTGTAGGCCTTCTGTGGGACAAAACAGCAATAGTTGTCCATGTTTAGTACACGTATTATATCACTGGGAATACGTGTGGAACGTAACTGATTTGACTTCCTCACATGTTTCCTCGCATTTCCTATGGCTGTCTCATTCCCCTTCCTGCTGGGGAATGAATTCGATAATAGAAGATCCATGTATAGCTCTGCCTTAAATGGAGCTCAGGAATCCTGGTGATTTTCTTTTTCCGGGCCGTGGGTACCCTACCGCTGTTTTTTTTTTTGGAATAATTTTCAAAAGTGACATTCTACTTCGCGTAATGAAGTACCTTCAAAGACCATATCATTCATGATGCATGCAACTAAACAGCTG
The DNA here is from genome assembly GCA_905338385.1 of Darwinula stevensoni. Taxonomy (NCBI): domain Eukaryota; kingdom Metazoa; phylum Arthropoda; class Ostracoda; order Podocopida; family Darwinulidae; genus Darwinula; species Darwinula stevensoni. The sequence continues at coordinate 88,021 of CAJPEV010000773.1, read as the reverse complement.
GACTATTTTTAAGGTTATGATGAAAAGGATGAAAGGTGATTCTGTACACTGCTTCTTCTTCAACAGTTCCAATGTGATCTGCTTCATGAAAAGGGTCACGCAAACTTAGCCTCTTCAGTCAGTAGGCATTTGAAAACTTCAGGTCTTCAAATCAGGTTTTGACATCTAGGGGTTTTAATTTATGTATATGAAATATTTTAACTGTACTTTTTTCAGATTTGCACTTTTTTTGGGACTTAGTATGCCAAAAATAGAAAAGTTCCAGCAGCACTCTCTGTATCCACATCCATCGAGTTATCTACTGTAGCTAGACTTTTTCTCATAAGATTTCTCAAGTGGGATGTTGCTTTAGCTATATTTGGCTGCAAAATAGGATATTGGGACTTTTAAAAAATGAAATATTTTGATTAATGGCCATCTTGGAGCACTAGTAACCTAATGGTAATACGCTGGTAAAATACCAGTAATTACCGATTAATTGCTTGCAAATTACCGGTGAGTAATGCCGTCTTCCTAACCGGTAATTTTACAACCCTAACCCTCGTACCTGTCACCAGATTCCAATGATCAGCCGAAAGGACGACATACTCGATCAGCGACTGCTGACAGTTCCAGTCCGATTGTCAGCTGCATGTGCCGGGTGAACTGGCTGATATCTTCGTGAGTAATCGTCAGACCATAGAGAGCACAGAAACCAGAACCATTCTGGCATTTCCATTCGATGTTGTTTCTCTGAGCGGCCTATCGCCACAATCAACGCAGCTTCATCTTCCGGAATTCACATATAGGAGTCCTCCGGTAAAAAAAAAAATTGCGTTCGGGATCTCTCGTAGGGCCCCGTCCATCTCATCGAAGACTGTGCCATACCCAGACCCGTTGTTCGCCCCATGGGCCTGATCGACAGCCTTAGACCCCTACCCTCTCGAATGAGGTGGATCAGAGCGTCTGGCTTGCTGATCGTTTTCCATTCCATCATGCTGTCAGCCAGCCAGGAGCTAATGAGTATTCCTACTCCCGCCTGGGCAAACAAAGGTGGGTTTACTCCATTACATTAAAGGATCCACCCGTGATCTAGAGTAATGGAACTGGGGCCATTCCTCTTTATCAATTAAATTAGTGCTTACTCTATTCGACTCTATCCTCATCCTAGACCAAAGAATACAAATTTGCTGGTAAAAAAATGCAGAAAACTCTTACCCTTACGAAGGAAAACTCTCGCATTCCCATCTTCATCTCATCAATATTCTAATATTCTTTCTGAAAAAAAGTTTGCAAAATTATGAAAGGCAACAGACTGTCGTAAATCGAAAAATTCTCATTGAACCAGATTCCTTTTCGAGGGAATGACGTTATTAGCACTAGAGGAATATGTTTTTTTTTAGTAAGGAAATTCTCGAGCTTCTCCGATGATACTTTTCATGATCGAAACCGATTGCCAGATTTCGATAAGCTGAAACTCAGACATTGCGTTCCCCTAGGTGTTGTCTCGCCTAATGCTTCGGAAAGTCAGGAAAGCACATTTTGGCTTCATTTAATCTCTTTTTATGCAGACCATAATAATCTAAATAAAGATTTTTTCTTTCATGAATAGACCCGCCTACGCTGAGAGCACACAGGATAAAAATGGATCGTGGCCTGGTTCTGGCTTCGTCCGTTCAAGGTCGCTGCCGTGAAATTGATTAAAGCGAACTCGAAAATTTTGGGGGAGTGTTTCTATGGACAGAACTATTCGTTTATTTCAAATTCTTATTTATGTAAACCTGAACGTTTATATTATTTGGGTGATATCCGAGTATGTCCAGGTCAAACTTGGACGTCTGAAACCCAATGTCCGTAACAGTTATTCCAGAAGTTAGCTTTGCTCTAAGGGGCTGGAGATACTTAAGAACTTAACTTGGACACTTGAGACCCGCCTCCAGTTCTTTCTCCGTACGATTTCCTCTGGCATCGGATTTTTTGTGGCCCCATTCCTTTTACCCTTCGCTGCCCTAACTCCCTCTTCTCTACCCCCCCCCCCCCCCCCCCCCACTCCCGACTGCACTAACCGATTCATCAATCAAAGTCTGTCTCCATTTTCCTGGCTTGATTTCTTATTTCAGTCCGGTACTTCATCGGCTATTTGAGGGGGGTGAAAGGACATAAGAGCCCTTGGAAATTTTCACTTTTCATGCAAGGGTTATGTTTTCAATTGATTCGCAAATTATCAGGATTTGTTTAGCCGAAGCAATACTATCAGCAATTATTGAAAAGACGTTTGATGTTGGGAATGAACAGGAACTCCTACTGGTAGTGGAGTGGAGGAAACATTCGAACGCTGTCCCCTTCTGGTCAACGTCGAACATCTCTCCCATTTAAATTTATTCCTTGGGCTGGGTGTCTCTTGCTCATTGTTTTCATGATCATATTTCCATTGAATGAACATCAACCAAAAGAATTTTCTCAAGGTTCTTTTGGAATAGAAAACCATCGACTCATGAAATCTATCTGCACGAGGCATCCCAAGTAACACAGCATGTTGATTAAACGTTTCCGAAATGTTGCCTATGTTGCTCTATGTTGCAAGTTGGTGTACAACAATGAGAAAACATTGCTTCAATGTTTTCACTTGGAATGTTGCTGCGACACTTCTACGAGTGTCATTGCAACATTTTAGATGCAACATTGTTCATCAACATTTCCTAAACGTTGCTGGAATATCATGTGCTACTTGGGATCCTGCCCATTGAATAAATTTAAATGGAAGAGTAGTTCCACGTGGTCCTGATGACAAGGGCAGCTCTCGAGTGTTCCCTCCATTCCACTACCAGCAGGTCCATTCTCAACACTTAACTTTTAATGAATGCTGATAATATTATTATGACCCGACAAATTTTGGTAACATTTTAAGTGTCAGTTGGAAACATACGTATTTATGCAAAGTGAACGCTTTGCAAAATATCCCTGTTGTGAGCGGAAGCCAAAGCTGTCATCATTTTTTCCGCCATACCCTGTATATCCATCATGGCGAGACGCATCCCAGGAGGATATGATGGATATACGAGGTTTGATCCAAAAGTTTTAGGATATGACTTACCATTTTTGTGAGTCTTGGAGTTATTTGCTGGGGTCGCTTTCAAAGTAGTCCCCTTGGGAGTTCACACACCTCTGTCCTGCAGCTTCAGGAAGCACCTCACAAAGTCCTATATTGGAAAGACTAGAATTTCACGCGTCGCATTTGTTTGGATAATCTAGATGTCCTCAAATCTTTGGCCGTGAAGTGGAGTGCAAGTTTCTGTGGAAGATGAAGAGGATGTTCTGCACTATTTCTAACTTTTCATCCGGAACAATTTCCTGGAGGTGTCTCAGAATTGTGAGCAAACCTGAGAACAAACTATTTTTGGAAACGTGAAAGTATTGCAACTCCCTTCTTTTTGAAAATCGTTTCCGTGAAGAGAATTTACTTATTGTTGAAATTCCTTCACATCCTTCCTTCGCATTCCTTCACATTCTGCCTCGGGTGGTGCGTGTACATTAGAATCAAAGAAGTGTGTGGGAAGTAAAACAGGTTGTTTGGAATTACATCGTGTACACTGGTCACGACACAGACAACGGCCCAGAATATCCTGGAGAGCCAACAACGGACTGCCTTGTTTGCGGACCAGCTTCTCAATCAGGGTGATTGCCTGGAGAACTTTTGCACAAGTGTCGGACTTGTAGAAACGCTGTGTTCAGGGAAGAAGGATGTCGTGGGAACCGCGAGACTCAACAGGAAAGGCACTCCAGACATGCTGAAAAAATCGAAGTCGAAAAGAGGTGAAGTTGTGGCTGTGGGAAAGCAGAGGATTTTGAAATGGAAGGATACAAAGAAAGTTGCTCTGATCAGCACATTTCATGGTTCACATCAGACATTCTACTTCAGAAGCATTTCTGCCTCCAGGGACATTTCTGCCAGAGACCTGATGTGGTGTGAAAAAGTTATTGATTGTCCTCAGGCCCGGGCAAAAGAGAAATTGTCCTCAGGGAAAAAAAGGCAATTTGCCCCGGGCCCCATGCCCGGGGAGGGGGGGGGGGGGGCCTACTCCGGCACCACCGTTTCACAGGTTCAAAGGCCTCCACATAGAGATTTGCCCCGGGTCCCATAATTCCTTTTAGCGGCCCTGATTGTCCTTGATTACAACCAAAATGTAGACTTAAGTTATGCCCAAATACTCGATAACAAGATAGCAATAGAAATGAAGAAGTATTGCCACAAAAATGTTCGACACGTGCTTGACGTCACCGTTTTCAACGCATATATTGTGGCATCATTTCATATAATGTGACATCATCACTTTAGTCCCTTGGACGACAAGCTTGTCACCAGAAAGGCTAAAAAGTACTGATTTCTGATCGGAAAACTCCACTACGAATTTAGTATCAAACGTTGGTACGGAACTGCCATATTCCACGGAGCTTAAATCCATTTGAAATGTTTTCTTGTGTTACATCCATTTTCATATTTTACAAGAAAACTGTAACTTCGTGAAGGGCAACTCTATGCCATCATCCAATAATTTCCTGCAGCATTCAGATACGCTTCACAAGGTCTCACACTGTCTCGTCCAAAGACTGCAATTTGGGGCATTGGGAGGCAAGTCAAGATAATGAGATTTTTATTAAGAAATAGCAAGGCTTGAAAATTCTAAATGGAACTGGAGCTTCTCCACTACATCGCGTGAACTTTTGAATGTGCTGAAGCACATGCGAGAAGTTTTCTGGGGGCATCCAAGTGACAACCCAAATATCCCTCAGGAGCATTGCGGTACGTGTGTCTTGTTAGCATTTCCTTGGGAAAACAATTGGAGTATGACTTAATCATTTCTTTTTATACTATCAACCCAAATATCAAGGATAGTTCGCCTCGTCCAGCTGAAACAACCAGTCCAAATTGCGTTAAATTTCCCGAAATCACCTTTAAACGCCAGGTAATTGGATGGTAAATGACTCATCCTAGTTGTAAATTTGATGAGCTCAACTGAAAAAGAGAAGGTTGCAGCATCGTTCTTGATGGGGCACCATAGATCGCAGTCTACATTCCACGCATGGAAGGAAAGCTAAAGATCGTAACGGAATGTGTACCGCGTCAAAATTTAGCCAAGTAACAGGATTGCAACAAAGTCCAGTGAAAATTTTCTCCTTTACGTTCTTCTAAATCAAGATTGTTTTAAAGATATTGACAAGACGAATATTACAGGAAGATTCAAAATTTGCAGAAGCTTGAGGAAGGTTGCATTTGAATTTCATGGCAGCATATTCAATATTCGAAGGGCTGCAAGGGATGTTCATTGTGCCGAGTGGTTCATGGTGCTCTACCCGAGTCATTCAATGCTAAATGAAAACAAAATTGACCTGACCCTCTCATATTTGCATGGAGTTTGCTGAGCTTGTGAGGGCTACTGAAAAACTATTCCATGCCAAATTGCAGCTCCTTAGATTAAGTAATTTCTGCAACATGAAGGTTGCAGAAAGTTGAGAGTGACGTTAAAGTTGCACCGTTTTGGGTGAGATACAATTTAGTTGCGATAAATATTGTTCTAAATAACATAGAGGAAGTGAAATTACTCATATTCTGCGACACTGTCTCGGTCATTCAGTCTGGTCAGTCTCGGCAAGATACAGCCGAACCGATTCACTTTAAAAATCGCGGAAAATGTATGGCTCTCATTCAACGAACCTGTCACGATCGTCGTGTTTCAACTTTCTCTCTCATTTAGCTTCATTGTTTGCGAAAAGATGAATTTCAGATCTCTATCGACATTGAGTGTCTCGGAAAAAGTGAGGATTTCAAATGGATTTTAATTCGTCTAGAAAATAAAATTCATCATGCATACATACAAGTACAGAAAATGGAGGTACGCTGCTGAGTGATTTCACTTTTTCCGCGACTCTTAATGTCGACAGGAAAGATCTGAAATTACTCTTTTCTGCGGCATTGTCGCATATAGAGAATGGAAAAATCAGAAATACGACTATGGCGACAGGTTCTTTGAATGACAAAGAGGAATACTTTTTCCGCGATTTTTAAAGTGAATCGGTTCGGCTTGTATCATGTCGATTTGGCCTCAGAGTCGCATTCACATACATGTAACAGCGAAATCTGCACAATCGAGACAGTGTCGCAGAATATGAGTGATTTCACTTTTTCCGCGACTCTCTATGTCGACACGAAAGATCTGAAGTTACTCTTTTCAGCGACAATATCGCATGTAGAGAATGGTGCGAAATCTGCACAATCGAGACAGTGTCGCAGAATATGAGTGATTTCACTTTTTCCGCGACTCTCAATGTCGACAGGAAAGATCTGAAGTTACTCTTTTCAGCGACAATATCGCATGTAGAGAATGGAAAAAGTGGAAACCCGGGAAGGTAGGCAGATTCGCGGAGTTGCGTGCAGAAATATTTTTTACGCGATTTTTATAGTGAATCGGTTCGACTTGTATCATGTCGATTTGGCCTCAGAGTCGCATTCACATACATGTTACGGCGAAATCTGCACAATCGAGACAGTGTCGCAGAATATGAGTGATTTCACTTTTTCTGCGACTCTCAATGTCGACAGGAAAGATCTGAAGTTACTCTTTTTAGCGACAATATCGCATGTAGAGAATGGTGTGAATCGGTTCGACTTGTATCATGTCGATTTGGCCTCAGAGTCGCATTCACATACATGTTACGGCGAAATCTGCACAATCGAGACAGTGTCGCAGAATATGAGTGATTTCACTTTTTCCGCGACTCCCAATGTCGACAGGAAAGATCTGAAATTTCTCTTTTCTGCGGCATTGTCGCATCTAGAGAATGGAAAAATCAGAAATACGACTATGGCGACAGGTTCTTTGAATGACAAAGAGGAATATTTCTTACGCGATGTTTAAAGTGAATCGGTTCGGCTTGTATCATTTCGATTTGGCCTCAGAGTCGCATTCACATACATGTAACAGCGAAATCTGCATAATAGAGAAAGTGTCGCAGAATATGAGTGATTTCACTTTTTCCGCGATTCTCAATCTCGACAGGAAAGACCTAAAATTATTCTTTTCTGCGGCAAGGTCGCATGTAGAGAATGGAAAAAGTGGAAACACGGGAAAGTAGGCAGATTCGCGGAGTTGCGAGCGGAAATATTTTTTACGCGATTTTTATAGTGAATCGGTTCGACTTGTATCATGTCGATTTGGCCTCAGAGTCGCATTCACATACATGTTACGGCGAAATCTGCACAATCGAGACGTGTCGCAGAATATGAGTGATTTCACTTTTTCGGCGATTCTCAATCTCGACAGGAAAGACCTAAAATTATTCTTTTCTGCGGCATTGTCGCATATAGAGAATGGAAAAATCAGAAATACGACTATGGCGACAGGTTCTTTGAATGACAAAGAGGAATACTTTTTCCGCGATTTTTAAAGTGAATCGGTTCGGCTTGTATCATGTCGATTTGGCCTCAGAGTCGCATTCACATACATGTAACAGCGAAATCTGCACAATCGAGACAGTGTCGCA
>CAJPEV010000773.1:58268-79718 GCA_905338385.1 Darwinula stevensoni | reverse complement strand
GAGTCGCGGAAAAAGTGAAATCACTCATATTCTGCGACACTGTCTCGATTGTGCAGATTTCGCCGTAACATGTATGTGAATGCGACTCTGAGGCCAAATCGACATGATACAAGTCGAACCGATTCACTATAAAAATCGCGTAAAAAATATTTCTGCACGCAACTCCGCGAATCTGCCTACCTTCCCGTGTTTCCACTTTTTCCATTCTCTACATGCGATATTGTCGCTGAAAAGAGTAACTTCAGATCTTTCCTGTCGACATTGAGAGTCGCGGAAAAAGTTAAATCACTCATATTCTGCGACACTGTCTCGATTGTGCAGATTTCGCCGTAACATGTATGTGAATGCGACTCTGAGGCCAAATCGACATGATACAAGTCGAACCGATTCACTATAAAAATCGCGTAAAAAATATTTCTGCACGCAACTCCCCAAATCTGCCTACCTTCCCGTGTTTCCACTTTTTCCATTCTCTACATGCGATATTGTCGCAGAAAAGAGTAATTTCAAATTTTTCCTGTCGACATGGTGTGTCGCGGAAATAGTGACAATGCTCATATGCTGCATCTCCGTTTCGATTGTCGTGATTTAGTCGTATCATGTATGTGAATGTGTCTCTGAGACCAAATTGACATGATACAAGCCGAACAGATTCACTAAAAAAAATCGCAGAAAAAATATTTTCGCATGTAACTCTGCTCATCTGCCTACCTTCTCGTGTTTCCATTTTTCCAATTGTCATTTAGCTTCATTGTTGGTGAAAAGAGTAATTTCACGTATTTCCTATCAACTTTGAGTTTCGCGGGAAATATGCATATATGGCAAACATTCTTCCAAAAGTGATAATGGCATACATTTTCACGTTTGGAAGAATATTTTGAACATTTATGTGTACTTAGAGTAAATTGCGTGCCATGCCATGCATTTCATGGTATCTGGGAAGTCATGGAATTTCCTGCTTGGAAGTGGCCCGTCCCTCTCTAATTTTCCTGCTCGTGAATACAGTTTATATATCTTTCCTAATTTTGCAGAAAGTCTCCCCTCACGCTCTCATTTGCGATTCCACGCATTTATTAGACTTCTGAATTGAAATCCACTACAGGCTGCCCCAGCTTTATTTGACCATTTTCAAAATGCGTTTACTCATAGGGAGAAAGGATCTTTCGTGTGACACGTGATTCTTGGGGGAAAAAAAGTCAACTCTTGTTATGTGAAATAAGCGGTCATTGTGTTGGCGTTTAATGATGCCCGTGGATTGGGTCATGGAGATATTTGTGAAACGTCTTTCCATGAAAGGTTACTCACACAAAATGAAAATTCCCCCGTGTTTCTTGAAAGGATCCCGCGTTATCAAAGGAATAATCTCATATAACATCACTTGCAATATAGAGGCGAGAAAGAAAGAAATTCTTGAATTTCAGACATAAAGCGTAACGCAAGACCGGTACGTTACAGGAAGCATCTGTCTAAAGTTATTCATTTCGCGGACTTTGAAATCAACCCAGCAAGAGATTACTTGCACGTCGACTGCCAGTATTCGAAGGAACTATCAGAAGGGTCATTCATGAGAATCTCAAAATGTAAGTAAAATACGTAGTGCAAGTCCATGTCGTCTGCCCAAAGCACATCATGGAGAGGAATACAAATAAATGAAAATGATGCGAGCGCCACCTGGCCTGTGAAAGGTACAAGTATATTATGACGCTTGATGAAACTTGGTTGTACCTTTCCATTTGTGGAAGGAATCAATATATTTACTGCCAAAACCAGAGTTTTCGTTATCTAAACAAGTTTTGGATTTCTGTGAGCTTGGGTTCCTGAATTCCTTGGGTTCCCTTATGAATCGGCGCCCGGAAAACTTTGAGGTGGACTTTGGAATGTCGTCAGTGAGGAACGAGAGAAAGTGTGCATTTCTGTGCACAGCGTAGAGTATAGAGCGTAGAGCTCTGGTAGAGTAGAAATTGAGGAGCAAGACTATTCTTCAGAATCAAGGACGGGAGATGGAGCATGATAGTCTCTGAAAGAACTTGTAGAAATATACAACGTCCTGAATCAAAAATGGTCAAATAAAGCTGGGGCAGCCTGTATATGCAATACTACATTTTACGGAAGATGGGAAGCCTAGTCATAATTTCTGCATTTGCAGAATGCCCCGCATGCCTACGCAGAGTATTTGTCATTGGCTCGATATCACCTCTCTTCCGAAATTCTTAATTCCACGAAGAAATGCACCAAATCAAACGAAAAGGATGAATTTGCAGAAACTCCTTTCCTGGCAAGAATGATCGAAAAACGTGAAATTGTCCACGAAACGCACCATACGCATCTCCTGCTTGGGGTCGGAAAATGACGATTAATGACGGAAAAAGAAAAAAATTCGTCATTGCGAGTTACATGTGAGAATGTTAGGATTGGACTAGTCGTCTGCATGCTAGACGTAAAATTCATAACATTGCTAACTTGCTTAATAACAATTCATTGCTCTCAGTTTAAAAAAAAAGAGACGCCTTTATTTTACCTGCGAATTTCACATGTATATTCATCACATCATACAAGGCAAGATTTCAAAATAATTGGAAGCACCCGGCATTATTGGGTCGGCCATTCTTGCGCATCAATGCTCCTTGTAAACATGGGGTCGTACTTTACATACAAACATCCCTGTGCACTTTTGATACCGCTTATCCCAACTTTATGGGGTCACGGTTAGAGCATGTCCTGGAGCGTCCTCCATTGACCTCGATCCTGGGCAACGGACTCAAGCTCAGCTGGTGGAATGCCGAACCTCTTTTGACAAAGCCGAGCGACGTAATCGCTCCACCTTGTACGAGGTCTACCGACAGGTCTTTTGCTGGTCATCTTGACCTAGAAGACTCCTCTTGGAAGTCTCTCAGTGGGCATGCGACAGACGTGTCTAAGCCACCTGACCTGAGTCCTCTCGAACATGAGAAGCAGCTACTCGACATGGATGCTCGTAATTTTTATGTGAAATTCACATATTTACCGGGTCAAATCATTTCACCCTGATGAAATGACCCTTGAATCACAGAATGAATTCCCCATCCCTAGCCCCACTGAAAAAAAACCCATCAAAGTAAAAAACAGTACTTAAATATTATATATAGAATGGAATTTTGAATATGATCATTGTCTTTCTTTTGTCTTTCTTCATCTAAGATTTTTTTTCTCTATCATCAAAGCTATCTGTAAGTGGATTTGGTATATCTTTCAAACTGGGCTTTCTGGTGGACAAGGCGACACCACGCAATTTCTTGTACCATCTTAATGCAGTGGGAGCGATGAGGGTATCGTCCAGATGTGCAAGTGAATAACCGCCTGAAAGAAATGTACGAAAATGTCTCATTTTGATGAATCTCTAGAATGAAGTCTCTGAATCCAAACCTCTCTGAGACGAACCTGTGACTAGACTGACGACGATACAGGTGACGAGAGCGGATGAGAACCCAATAGGAGTCAGCATGAGGTAGGACATGTCGTACACGTGCGGACTGGGAGGCAGAAAAACCCACGGAGATAATATTTTCCTTTACAATTCATTAAAAAAAAACTATTTAAAAAAGAAGAAAGTGACCTACTATGGGGATTGGGTTGGTGTGGGATCAGATAGAGTGAAAGAGGTGAGATTGGAGTAGAAGGCGGCAGAAGGGACAAGAGTGGCATTGTGAAAGCAACCACCCACAGATGATGGTAAAGGTGGTTCTGGTGGCACCCCGTGCACCCTGGCTCCGATGCCAAGCCACCCCGTCATACCCATCCCCACTAGCAACCCCATGAATGCACCCTGTGAAAATAATTCCTTAGCACGGAAGGCAACAGATTTCCAGTTCAAGCGTGGCAAAAATCTTCAGGAAATCATCTCAATCCCATGCATTGCGTCCATCAAGAAGGCTCATTCCGTGACCTTCTCAGTAGTTCTTGACGAAGCTAATGTGTATACTTCCTGAGATTTTTGCCAGTAGCTCGAGGTAGGCGCTTCGGACGTCGAATGTCCTGAATGAAGTTTTCGATTTTGTCGTGTTGCTGCAGCGGCTACTCCGCAACAAATAATGACATTTTCACCATTTGAAAGCCACGATCAATCAGGCAATATTTGAAGTGCATAATTCCTCTTCAAATATCATCGTTATACTTTACTTCATGGCCAGTGTTCTCTCTGGTCGCCCTCTTCCTCAGGAAATAGGTGGCACACCAGTGTTGGTGCGGCGATATACAGCGTGTTCCGTAAGTTACCATACCATTTAAAAAAATATTTTTCAAACTGCAACAACCAAGTCACTATTGTTAGCATTGATAGAAAAAAAAGTTATTTGAATTTTTTTCCACGATAATGACTTGGTATCAGACTCATAATGGAAATTACTTCGAATGCATCTTAGATAGGTGTAGCTGTTTGGGGCGATTCATGGCACACCTTGTCGAATGCTCTTCTACAACATTACAAACGTTATGTTTTCTCTCTCATAATTTCAGATAGACTCAGATAAAAATAGAAAAAATGTCATTTAGTTTTTCCCCTTTTGCTGTCATGAGAAAAGACTTCGCAACTGACGCTGAGCAGCGAAAAAAAGTTGGATGGATGGTTGGATTGTCTTTGAGAGTCCCGTCAGAGTTCATAGGCAGTTTTGACTATTTTTTTTAGTGCCGAGCCTCTTGTCAAATGTATTAATATAGGCTGAGGGCATTTTGAGGTATTTTCAAAACTCAATATTGCCTTCATTTTTTTGCAAAGATTGCAAATGACATGGTATCGTTCAGTTAATGTTACTTCTTTTTTTGTGCCAACTGTTTAGTAGATGTTATTTTTTGAAGGGGTAAAGTGACTTACGGGACACTCTGTAAACAGAAAAAGCTTCTTTTTCTGGGAGTAGAGATGATCACGGAAAAAAAATTATTTCTCGTTCTCCTTAATTCACTCTCCCCTGAGTCATAAATTTCCATGAAAGAGAAAGCGTTGGAATTTAGAGAACGTCTGTCATTGGACAGACGATCACTATGTGCAAACCCCATTTGCCATCCCATGTTGCGGAAAGGGAAAAGAGACTTTTAAATTGCTACGACGCTTGCAACTGTTTCTCCACTTTAAATGAATCTGAACAGGTCCTCAAATGGTGGAATTCACAGACTACCACTCGAACAGAAAATCGAGAAAGTCAAGAATACCTTTGTGTCTTACATATTTGTTAACAAAGGGGAGATACATGGAGGCGATGAAGACGGCAGCCAGGGGACTCTGAGTCATACTGGCAAAGATCGTGGCGATTGTTGTCACTCCCAACTCCATCTTGGACAGCACGAAGGACAATGCAATAACGATAATCCCATATCCCAGGGCTGCATTCAAATGAAAGTTAGAACAATATTTTTCATGCTCATGTATCGGGTATCTTATTTTCACTCTTTTCGAAAAGAATACTCATTTGAAACTGACCGAAGAATTTGGTGAGGACGATTGCCTGAAACTCGGTGATTCTTCCTTTCCATGAAGTGAGCATGACACCGTCAACATAAGTCACCGCCGCAAGGGAGTTCAAACCGGATGATAAAGTGCTGTTAGACCAAAGACAGATAATGAAAAATGACGAAAGTGAAGTATCAGGGTTGGATCCATGAAATGTAAAGCAGACCTGAGCGCTCCGCTGAATAGACAGGCGAGGAAGATGCCGGGGAAACCGTGAACGTGACCAAGTTCGTCCAGGACGTAATAAGGGATGATCTGGTCTTGCTTCGTGATGATTCCGGCTTTGAGTGGATCACAGTCAGCGTAGTTGGCGAAAACAACAAGACCTGAGAACGTCGCCAGGACCCACAAAATGATCGTCAAGATTGCATTCCAGAGGTATGCCCTTCAAGAGCAGGAGATGCCTGGATAGTGTCTCCCTCTATCTCGATTACCTCTAGAAAAACTGGAAGCATAGACTCTTACTTGAATGCAGTAGATACTTTTTTGAGGCTGCAGTATCGTTGGGCAGCTGGTGGATTGCATCCATGAGCGACCATCCACGAGATCCAAAAATGCACCACCAGCTTCCAAAACGTGTGTCGTTCGTACACGTCCGAGGAAAAACTATATGTAAAGTGGATGAAATCATCTCAGAATATGAACCATATTATAGAACCTTCCGACGTATACTTCCAAGCCCATGACAGCTGCCTATCTATTGAGATTTGTGAATGTCAATTTGATTCGCTTCCGAAGCTTGACCTTGGCATTCAACCTACCCTGTCATGCGGAGGGTGCAAACGAAGAATCGAATTCTCCATGTGTTCTTTTTTTTGCCATTATCACAATCTCAAAAGATATTTCCTTTTGTTTTGGATCTTCTCGGATGAACCAGCCCTCCACCCCTCCTCGCCGGTCCAAGGCCACCGTCATTGAACTTTTATTAAGTCAAACGTGTTGAAAGAGGAGTGGAAAAGGGCAGTTGACAGAAACAGCTCACTTGAAGATCTGATCACGTTGATATTGAGAGGCGATATCCCACACTTTGCTTGCTCCTCCGACTACAACAGTTCCGTAGATGTTGATCAATAAGAGACCAGCGAACATGATGAAGACCTGCAGGACATCCGTCCATATCACCCCTTTCAACGCTCCCTTGAAAGAGGACATAAACAACCCATATGCTGTGGTTCAAAGTCGTCGAGAGCGAAATCTCATGAGGTCCCGTGATAATTAAGAACTTACGATGGCTGTGTAGACAGTGCATATGCTCCCTGCGACAAGAATCGCGGTCCATTCGTGGAAAGGAGTAACAGAGGAAACTGCAATAACAGGAGCATACAAGGCAACAGTCATGTACAAAACTTGTTGAAGGATGAATGACACACTTCCCAGGATTCGGACACTCTTCGACCTGTAACGCATTTCAAAATACTAGAGAAGACAGATTTATTAAACTGTATCAATTTGGTGAAGCGACTGAGGTGTTACAGAAGTTTGTAGGCCCATACCTCGAAAATGGAACTCAGTTGAAGCTTGTGGAAGAAGGGGACGAAGATGAGCATGGCGGAAAAAATCCCCAATGCCACTCCAAATGTAGTTGCAAACCATTGGCTTCCATATGCATATACTTCGGCGGGGTTACCTATGATCAAGAACCTTTGAGTAACAAAAACGTTTCCTTCCGACTGATTTCAATTTCGAAAAATAATTTTAAAATTATCTTTACTGATTCAGATAATGTAGCAAAACCGAAATTGAGAGAATTTTATACCTCAATTAGGTACTGCACCAGCACATTTCGTGTTCCAAACCCAAAACCCTCTATCCTGGAATAGGGGCTGCTATTCTGCGAAGCAATGGACGTATGAAGTCTACTGTCCTCTCTGCCTGGTTCTCTGTGCGCGCGAAATAGTTAAGGAGGCTATCCTTTAAATACACCGTTCCAAAAAAAAAAAACAACGGTAGAGAGAGACAACGGACTGAAGATCCCTTCCGTCTTTCTTCGATCACCCTATCCAATCTTCTATATGAGTCGTTATTAATTATACCCTAAACCAAGGGGAATTAAGAGACCTTTCAACCCTAAGGAATTCATCGTGATCGGTGAGCGGAATTTTGGGCAATGAACGAGGAAGGAGAGGACAATATCCACTCAAGCTCGGGGAGAGCGCTTTTTTTTATCTTAAAATAATGTATTACGAAGCCGAAATACAATGTTTGGTATTTGGGCTTTTTAATACTCTGCCTAATGCTGCCCAAAGATTGTATTTTGTCTGCATCCGTGGAAAGTTGGGAATATTTTTTTTTTGGTCACACCATTTTAAGCAATCAAGTATCAAGAGTTTTTGCAGACACACGTTACGCAAAAATGTGTCTTCCAAACGTCCTCTATCTTGCTGGCCATTCGGTTTCCAAGATAACTAGAGTGGTTCAATTCTTGTTATAAAAGCAAACTCAGACTCACCGAGTATAAGGATAGCTGAGAGGAAGCTGGCCACCAACGAGAGAATAATGGGGAAAACGGAGATATCATGAGCCGTAATGAGTCCTTGGTACCCATCTTGGCGTCCAACAAATGCGAAGTAAATGCCAATCGCAAGTGCCGCAGCAAGGGAGATGCCAAAAATGAGGTAATCCACGACCGCAAAGGACGATAGTTCTTCTATCCCACTCATTTTTATATGAATAAGGAGCACCGTAAGTTTCAAACTGACTCCCAGAGACTGCTTCTGGACGCTGTAAGAAACGAGACGGAAGAGTTTTACCTGTTAGAGGAACCAGTAAGGACCAAGATCAAGGGATGACGATGATGATGGGCATGCCTTGGCTGGGAGGTCCGTGATAAGATACTCCAGTCACAATATATGTTTATGGATTATGGATCGTGGATCGGATCGTGAAATCCGACATTCACTCCGCACCGTAAATTTTACCGCGTGCACCGTGGTGGCTTACATTGCTTCGCTGTTTCAAGGGCTGCCGTTGTACGAACTAACATCCCGAACCCAAGTAGCGCATATGATAAGTTAATATTGTATCAACATTGAATCAATATCAAAACTTTGTATCAATTCGATGTCATTTGCTACTTGGGAAGGAACACAAACTCTCACTAGCGATAGTGGACGGAATCAGGCCCAAATCTTGACTCGAGGCCTCGAACTTACATAATGAGTATGTAAGCAGAGAGCAATCTGGGCACCAGCGTAGAAGAGATAAGATACCGATTAGAAAATGTCGACAGGTACTAAAAATGCATTGTATGTCAAAGATATACGCAGCGACAGCTTTCTCTCATGAGTCTTGAGGAGTCGGTTAAGGTCGGCTTTCCTTAGTGCATTTCAAAGAAATTCGTTTGGCCTTACTGTCGTGCTTGAAGTCTTGCTTCAAGCACGACATGCACTTCATGCCACCTCCAGCGTTTCGCCGTAAAGCAGTTACTGTCATATGGAGAGGTGATTTATTTCTTACCTAGGCCAGTAGGAGCCTTGATCGTCTACGTCCTATCGCCCACGTTAGGGGTGTCAAACATATGGCCCGCGGAGGTGGTTCATCCGGCCCGTTGTCTATTCTTACGTAACCTCGAAGAAGGGTTGAATCACATCATCCCTCCTTCACCATTGGCAATTAGACGATGGCATCCCCTGGTTGACCAGAGCTGTCAATATTTGAATTTTCACCATTCGAATAGAGAGGGATTACTGACAACCCGCAGCAGTCACGGAGGCGCAGCTGACTTCGTTCGTTCGCTTGCCTTCGAGCAGCGGCAGCGGCGGCGGTTGCGTTCAGGTTGCGTAGCCCACTACGTACGATCTCGAACGACGCAGCCGTTGTCGCAGCTGCCATCGCAACTGCAGTGCTGCTGTTGCAGCTGCGTGCGAGTCGATGCATACACGGGGTGCATATGAGTCAACTGCTGTGTAATAAGTGTCACGTGGGTAGGTGCGTTCTGTTGCCTCGTGGACCAGAGCTATAGCAAAGATTTCTTTTTAAAGATTAATCGAATTATGTTCTCACATCTGAGGACCTGCTTACTGCAATTGATGGGCAAAACTTGATTTTGGTGCGTCCCAAAGTTGGAAAGGTGAAAGCTGAGTGAATAACACTTTTTTGGGGGGGAGGGGGGGAAATTTAGGGTGCGAATTATGAGTGAAACATCTGCAGGATAAGGAATGCGGCCCTCCGACCGATTTGAGTTTGATACCCCTGGTCCACGTGAATGTATTCGTCTTGATCCTATACAGTGCTTAATTTGTTGAGAGGCCTGATAGCTCCTGGCACTGACACAAACAGCATATTAGAAGCTTCTTTCCCCATGTAATCTGATGCTTCTTCCCATGCATCATATGCGTTCTGCCCGCCTTTTTCCGACAAGGGTTGAAGCTCCTCCATCACGGTTACTTCGAGCTCCACATCGGTAGTTATAATTTGTGCATGAATTGCAAGAACAGGCTCATGGGAATGAAACTACTTACACGAAATGACTACAATTAGTTGGGTCAGCGATTGTTAGTTCACGATCCGCAAGTAGGAGCGATGCAGTCTTGTCATTTTAAAGGAAATCAACTGAACGTTATTGGGGACCTCCCATGTACAGTTAACTCTCGTTAATCCAAACGCCAGAAATCCGGATCTCCGCTAATTCGGACATGAGGAATGTTCCCGGCTGAAGTCTCATAAAACCAATGATTAAATTCTACGTTTAATCCGAACGTCTTCATTCCATGGTTTTCATTAGTGCGTACGACTTTCACATCCACTGGACCATTCGCGTTAATCCGGACTTACAAGCAAAAGAAATATAAAGCGGCAGAAAAGATTTCCCTTTCCCTTTCCCACGCCTTCCCTCTTCCTCACCCTTGAAAAAAAAAAAAAAAAAAAGAGGGGAAAAAAAATCCATTCTCCTTCGATCTCTCTTTCCCGTTCCTGGAATCGGGTAATGAGGAACGCTCTCTTCTTTGAGACTTTCACGTTTTACTGTTATCTCACTCTTCCCCTGTCTCATCCATCACCATTCGAGTCAAAAGCAGTGTCTCACCTCTCTTCATGAGTAAGCATTCGCAGGGTGATCTCGCACAGGAGAAGTTGAAAGCTTTGAGCTTAGGGTCAAGTTAAAGGCACGTTTAGGATAGCACATAGTTTGAACATTCCAACATCGATAGTGTCGTATGTAAAGAAGTGTCACGATAAACTTGAACTGGATGATGTCCTGGCTGACGTCCTTCAATCGCGGCGACGAACGCGAAGCGCACGCTTTCAAGATACATGAATCAGAGCAAAAGAAACTTCGAGGTTTCTTCCATGTGAATGATAGGAAGAACTGTCATTCTTACCTCATTCCTGTAGGGGGGATGGGAGGAGGAAGGGGAAGAAGGCGATACGATAAGGGTACAGCTTTCTTCTCCAGGAAAAAGGAAGAAAATTGTGGTCACTCGAGAGGATTGGGGATTTTTTCCGGATTGACGGTTCCTCTAGATTAGCGAAAACCTGCCCAAGTCCGAATTAACTAGTATTGCACATTATTACTTTATAAAGTATTGGAGACAGGAGTTTTCTCAATGTAAGTGGGTTTCAAGCTCAAATAGGGGTTGGATAACATGCATATTGTGACGGATGAGGATGCCATCGAGGGACTGAATCATTGCACCACTGAATGTCCCGGGTTCGGTGGTGTACGAGGTAGCACACCTGATCGGCAATCAGAAGGCCCGGGTTCAATCATTGCCGTTCCCTGGCTCTCATGCCTTCCGTCGTCCGTCTCCACTTTCCCCCTCCGTAACATTTGGTGGGATCGTCCCACACCTCCGAGAGACTGGGTGGATTGAGACCGACCGAGGCGGTTACCAGCGGTCTGACCGGCCGAGGGGAATTCCGGCGACGGTGAAGTCTGGAGGACCAGACTTGATTACGTAATGTGATAAGGGGGAATGCGATAATGGGTAATGTGACGGATGAGGATGGCATCGAGGGGCACGACTGAATGTCCCGGGTTCGGTGGTGTAGTGGTAGCACACCTGACCGGCAATCAGGAGGTCACCTGTCGTCTGCCAACCCGTCGTGTCTCCACTTTCCCCCTCAGTAACAATTACCTTGTTACAGCTCTTGTCTAGAAGAGTCTAAATGTGCAATTATCTTTCTAATCTGAAGGACCTGGACCCTTCAGATTACAAAAATCTGAAGGGTTCCCTGACGTGTTCGAAAAGGGAGATCCCCCTGAGCACTTGGTGTTCCTGTTTCGAAATGTGAGAAGTTAAGAAATCGCAATGTTGAAGGCTGAACCAAGTTCGCGTATCCCCAGACCTCAAGCGCTGAATATGAAATGACAATGATCCTATTTCTACATTTCCATACTCGTACAATGAGTTTAAATTGCATGTCACGCAATCACTACAGATTCACTCGAACCTTTGCGAGTCGTGCGCAATTACCGCATATCCAGCAGATTACAATAGTTTACACATTTCATCCAAGCCTTGCAGGCATACTCAATGTCGCATGCTCGAATATCGTCAACATTTTTTATATCCAGCAGCTTATGATGCATTTTAAAAGTACGATTTCAGCTACCCGTGTAGCACATCCATAGTGAACAAGCACTGTTACAACCGTAATGGCATAACATTCAATGTTTCATGAGCGGGCCGTGATTCGAACATGAATTTGGCTAATAAAATTGGTTATTTTGAACCAATGCAACCCTGAACATACATATGCTTTCCCCATGCTTTCCACATCGAATATCTCAATCTGCACGAAACTTGAGATATGCATTCATGCCTTTGAGTCTCAGTCGGGATGAACGAGTTCTACCTGTCCTTGTTTGTTCTCATGTGGGGCAGTCATTTCCTTCAAATGATTAGATCTCCAATGACATTTCCTATCGATCCTCTGGTTCATTTCCTGCTTGGTATCTCCTGTTCGATAAGAGCTCTCGTGTGATCTCTTTCACGGAGAGTAAATATTAATATATCTCCTCAGAAGGAGTCCGACAAAGCTGCACACGCTGATACAGAACTCTTCACTGTCAAGTGAGATCCGAGCCTCTTTAAACACTCAGCCCCGTGGAGCTAAGTCCCTAGTTGAACCTTCCTCCCTCCAACATCTGGGTCGGAATTGCATGACGTTTCTATAAGTTATCTGTGGAAGAAGGTCGGTGCCGAATGAAACCAACATGGGACAGATTCCTGTGGTATCAGGGAGTGAGTGAGTCGGCGATTTAGGCACCGTGTCCCCTCTGTTGCGGGAACTTTGTGGGCTCGATTGACTGCGCGATGGCTTGCCCGTTACAGCTGCATTTTTCTTCAAAAGTCTCTTTCTTGTATTCAAAATAATAATAATGCAGTCTGTAAGAATAAATTTAATGGTTAAGAAATACGATATACGCATTCATTAGATTAAGATAAGGGGAATGCAAAAGCTTCCATGGCTTCCAGAGGCCATTGAAGCTATGTTGAATAAATATGAAACGATGGTGTTGAAGTATAAATAAATATTGATTGAATACTGCCAAAAGTTTGATTGTTCAATATGCATACTGGCAGGTTGGGTATGCCTTGAACAAGTCTTGATGGATTCTTTCACGGCAAGAATGTCACGCAATACATCTGGATTGTAAATGAGTGCGTTCAATCGATGTTGATTTAAAGAGATGGCATTAATTCAATGCTGATGAAGTTTAGATGTTGAATCAATGTTAATTAGCAAATGTTGATTCAAATTTGTTTTCATTACGTTCAATCGATGTCGATTCACTGTAGATGTGCTGTAGATAGGAAGGCACCTCATAAATTTGAACTGTATGTGAATCGCTCTGACGAGGCTAAGGAAGAATGCTGACTATCGTATTAATTACTTTCCTTCCAGACACACATAGTGCCTGCGAGCTGTATTTCATCAACCGGAGCAAATTTGAAAGACTTAATGGTCTACTACATTTCCAGCAGGTAAGATAGAACTCAGGCTTTATTTCACACTTTTAGCACAAATGTAATGGGTGTGATGCGCATTTCGCTGATGATTGCTATTTTGATAAGCGAAATCGATTTGTATGCCATCGTGCGCCTGGGCTCGATATGGTGCACCGAATGCTAATAACCGCATTTCTGGCATTTCTGTATCAGTTCCATCTCGACATATGCATATTCCTGCGCTTCTTGTGTGGTATTATCCCTACATCTCAAGTGTCACATCACTTGTGAAGCCCAAGTGATGCAGATTGTATTTATTGTTCCACAAAAGGTTGAAATCAGACTATTTTTTCGTGTTGTCACCATGACTTCTCGTACTGATTAAACCATGCATGTTGCTGCAGTTCAAGCAGATTCCTATGCATTGCAGCTGCCTTTTCGCGAGGTGCTGAGATGGTCTCGGATAAGCAGTCGACTCCGCATAATGGAACACTCAGCTTAATGGAATACCATTTCAAGGTCCCAATTTACGGTACGATACAGCAGATAGTTTCGGTTATTAAAATACTCTGGATTATATAGCTCGTATAATAATAAAAAAGTTCGCTGGTCCCGTGAGTATTCCAATATGCGGAGTCGACTGTAGTTCATTTCCATTCCCATTCCATGTTCATTTCAAGAAATAAGTCGTCCTTTTAAGCAGACCCGGGCAGAGGATGGGGGGGAGCATCGGGAACAATCTGCCCCAGGCCTCGCGTAACAAGGGGCCCCAAGGGGGCCTCCATAGGGCCTCAAGGGGCCTCCAGTTTATTTTTGCCTCTGGCCTCTGGAAACCTCTGGGAAACCCTGCTTTCAAGCCGGATTTCGCACAAACATGCCTATTCATGGTATTTGGTGTCCGAACGAAACACGGCATATCTATTCCTAAATTCCTTTGGCGTTGGATTAATTCCAGGGGTGTGACCGAAAAAATCAGATCGCGAAAGAAGTTTTTTTGTTTGTTTTTTTTAGCAAATGTAAAATGTAAGCGAAAGAAGGGAACCATTATTTTCTTTGCCTTTTTTTCTATTTCGATTTAGTTATGAACCGGCTTTCTTTGGCGAAAAGCAAGAACAAAAGTTTTTGTGGAATTGAAGCCAAATTTAAAAGGGCCAAATTTATCTTGGCCCAGTTTGAAATAGAGGTGTGAGATATAGGCTGCTATCGTTGTTGTTATTGCTTTCTTTCGTGCATGAAGTACCAAGATTTGGGAGTGTCCTCAGCTATTTTGAATATTTTTGTGGCTTTTTCTTTGTTGCAAACGATTCAGTTCTTTCAGTGATAGACGAATTTATTGGAATTGATAGCAGTACGAAAGGAAAGACTCAAAATTCCAGCCCCACGATATCCATTCAGTACCCCATCTTGTGCTCCCTTGGAATCTCATTACAATCTCATTTATTCCTTTTAAAAAATCGAAAAAGGATAGAGTGGGATTCTTATCAGGATAACTTCTTAGAAATAGCTGTGTGCTTTTGAATTCCTCATGCCAAGGCATGATATCCAAAATACACTACGCGAATTTATGCGCAAATAATTCGCCAGCGATTTTTACGCCAACATTTTTTTCCCTCTTGGCGAAATCCCTATTTCACATTGAAGGAGTTCGATTCTGCTGAAACGCACGAGCTCTTATTGGTTATGGAATAACGGATTGTGCCTAAGATGCTATTACATTTGGCAACTGTCGCCTGCGCGTGTGAGAACTACATCACATAAGGTACTCCGAAGGAAAACAAAAAAACTAAGAGGGAAATCTATGCTCAAAAAGTCTGTTTATTGTAGCTTCAACTTTCATTTTGTGATTTTAGGCGGATTTGTGATAGTTTTATCATGGAAAATTATTTAGTTTACCATTGGCAAGGAAAAATGTAAAAACAATTCTGGATTTCATCATTTCCACGATGAGTTCGCACAAACATCTGCATAGAGAAAGACAAGTGGCTGGACCGTGGCGGCATCTAGTGAGCATATTCGTACCGATTCGTTTGCTTTCGTTGGGTAGATGGTAGCACAAGCTCGGACCTAAGGCTTCATGACCTGTCATTCGTGTTTGTGCCGGGAAGAGTTTCTCTCCGAGAATGAAAGGATTGAGTTCCTTGTTGATCGTGTTCCCAGTTTCTCTCTCCATTGCCTCCTCCAGTGTATCCTCGTCTGACACATTCAGATACCTATCATCTATTGTACTATATTATAATACGCTAATACGTTTCGTGGTTCGTGTAGCTGATAGACCTACAAGCCTTTGCTTTTCCTGGCCATAGGCTGGGCGGGATGGGCTAAAAAACTAAATAATTTTGATGTGATGGGCCGCGTCCGCAGAACAGAAGCGGTGAGGCAGCATAGATCTGCATTGACCAGTGTGCAACGTGATGATCGAACGGGCGTTGCGAGACTCGATGGACGATGTCCGTCCATTCGGTGGCAAAATAATTGTGCTTTTCGTGATTTTCGTTGACTTTCGGTAAGTATTGCCAGTCGTCCGCAAAGCATTTCACGGTCAAATCGTCGAGACTTGCATCAAAATGAGCCCATCGTGAACTTCAGATCAAGTTTTTGGCGGCGGGAACAGAGTTATTTCGCAAAGGGAAAAACACTCTCACCATGCAATGTGCAAGAATTGCCGGGAGTCTTCTTGAGCTATGTTACGTCTCTCACCAAATGAATTAATTAGAATGACTTCATTCCTCAGGCTTGTACGTGGGAAATTATCGAGTAGAGTATGAAAGCTTACGCGGAACAATTCGTTAGCATTTTGGGGATCGGGAGACATACAGCGGCGGGATGAGCGCGACCTCACTGTATATTATGGGAACTTTGTATTTCTTAACACTTTCGTTGCCAAACCATTTTTTGGAGGTCGTTCCCCTTGTGAATGCACCTTGCACACATCGTTGAACATTAGCATGGAAAACAACAGTTTCAGTTCTTTTTTCTTTTTTTTTAATAATAAAAGGAGCTAATTGTATGGTGAGCCCCGCTGTCACGTGGTGGACCGCCACATGACTCCCGCCCACCATGGTGAGATCCTCCCAACACCAGGGCTGGCAGAGTGCAAAACCCTGGAGAAGCTGTTGTGAACGCCATGGGAAGGTGACCCATGACTCAAGCGTGAGGACGAGTGTGCAGGCACGCTCGCCTCCACGCCTGGATCTCTCCTGTTTTTAGCTGTTAATTCTATTGAATTGAATTGAATTGCTTTTGACTTGCTTTTTCATTTCCATGGATTCTGGTCGTCAGACATCTCGCAAAAATTACAGCCCAAGATAATACAACAAAAACAAAGAAAATACTATGTACTACGTCAATGATAAAAAAGGCTCTTTTAGACAGAAATACATACAAAAAAGATTTTTGAAACTTGGATGTGTTGGCTCTGGGATGGCGAATACCATTTCTGGTAACGGGACCACTCCGTTGTCCAATGGCTTTTTGTATGTCTGGTCTCAAAGGATGATCTTCACTCCTTGATATGCGCATGGCTAGGGCAGTACCTAGAGAATTTACCTTCTCGACAAAATTCGTAACATAGACCTTGCTGTTCATGTTGGGTACAGCGGCAAGCCTGCGCAGCAGTTTCAAAAGTAAGCGTTTGCTTTCCTCGGTCAAATATCCAGCATAGATTGGGTGGGCATATAATAAACAAGACAAGATGCAGTATTCCACGAAGTCCACTACTGCTTGATTGGAGTTACGAACATTCCTGAGAAGACGAACCTCGAACTCTCGAATCTCGAGAAGCATTTCTTGTAGACGTCTTCGACTTGGTTCTTAAAAGTCAGGCCAGTGTCTATGGTCATGCCCAGGTATTTCGTACTGTTCGACTGAGCTACCAGTGACCCTCCGATTTTTATTTGTTTCCGCCATTCCTCAGGGACCTTTTTCTTTGATTTGAAGACTATTTCCATAGATTTTGTTGGGTTTAAAATCAAACCGGAGTTTTCCGACCAGGTTTGAACGTGATCAATTTCTCGTTGATATGCCGTTAGATCTTCTTTGTTGTTGATGGTGGATACGATGACCGTATCGTCTGCATATTTTAAGATGATGCAGCTTTTTTCTGTTGCCTTGAGTGGATCAGTTACAAAAGAATAAAATTGAGGAGACAGAACCCCGCCCTGAACTACTTTCTTCTTACCCAATTTGACATACTGAGTGTTGTCTGAGAGGTAGTTCACCACTAGTTCGAGCAAGCTTCTTGGAACCTTCATTATGATAAGTCTACGAATGATATCTCCACGGTTGATGCAGTTGAATGCTGAAGTGTAGTCGAGGAATAATGCTCGAACAACCCTTGTAGTCCTGTCGTCCTGAGCTTTCACTACATGATGGAGTAGAGTCGCAACGGCATCAGATGTACTGCAAGATTTGCGGTATTCAAACTGATTTTGATCCCTGGAATTTGGATCTATCGTTTCTTGGAGCTCATCTAGTATCATGTACTCGAGGCATTTAAGGAAGGGAGACGATAGCCCTACAGGTCTGTATTCCTTTAATTCTTTGGGTGGGAAGTTTTCGGAAGTGGGACGATCTTAACCTTCTTCCAGATTTTTGGAATTTTTCACTGTCGCAAACACTCATTGAAGATGTCCATCATTGGCTCGGATAGTGCTTTAGATGCATATCGTATCGCCCAAGGACTAAGACCGTCAGGACCAGCTGATTGATTTGGCCTTAGTCGTCGTAGTAGCTGTTCAGTTCGCTCTTTCGTCAAAGTTTGAAAAACATGTTCGTTTGGCTGTTCAAGAACGGAGTCGATCAAATTGAACGGAGTCGATCAAATATTTTCCTTATTGACAGAGAGCGGCCTTTAATGAGAAGCAAGAACAATAAGATCCTGTCATTTAATTTGTTAATTGATTTGGGGCTGATTACATTTTAGGTCCACATGTTTCTGAAGAAGTTTAATTTACGCCCTAGCAGTTTACTATTGTGCTTTCTTACGAACGTTTTGATTTATTTCATTCTGAATTTACTGGATTTACATCCTGTCGGAAGTTGTTTAGAGGATAGATGCCCCATAGGAAGAGTAGGTGTCTCCAGGTGCCAGCTGGCCGGAAGGGCCTTGTCAGGTGCCCTGGTGAGAAGAGCTGAAGCAAGGTGTTATTTGAGACATTGGAGTCATGCGAGAGGGGTTTGAGGAGTGAGGTCTTGGATTGGCCGCTAAAGTGAGAGTGAGAGTGTCTGTATTATTATTTTTTTTTCATGCTGAGTTTCAGTTCAGACATATCGTAAAGTCTTCTAAAATCTGCGATTGGCAAATTGATTTGAAAAAAAGTGTGGGGCTATACAACCCTTACATATCTATAGTTGGAATGAATCTCTTCCCCGGAAATAAAAGCAAAATGTTAACTTTGAGAAATTCACCAAAAATCAAAAAGGCTTCCTTCATTAATATATTTTCATGGCGGTCAGTGTCTGCTCTTTGCCATTATCTACGTGCCAGCGCTCTCAGGAAATAGGCAATATTTCCTATAGCAGCGGTTCTTTACCTGGGATCCATGGGGTAGGTCCAGGGGTCTGTGGAGAGTCCATGGAAAATTAAATATATAATTGAAGGTAGCTCCCGAAGACATCATTTATAATCACAAATCCAGGTGTTTCAAAGTTTCTGATAACCGGGGGTGGGGATTCATGGGTAATACTTGAGGATCTGTGGGGTCCGTCGGTGCACAAAGGTTAAGAACTCCTGTCCTATAGAAACTGAGGAACTATAGAAACTCTCCTAGAGAAACTAAGAGTGAGGTGAGAGGCAATCATCGCCTAGCTCAAAATGCATCTTTCATATTTCTTAGCCTGTTTGCCACGCCCCTTCCCTCCATTCACATTACATGGATATGAAAATATAGGATTACGCGGACTCCAAGATCCAAAAATGTACCACCAGTTTCCAAAACGTGTGTCGTTCGTACACGTCCCAAGAGGAACTGGATATAGGATGGACAAACTCATCTTGGAATATGATTCATATCCCACACAGCACAGTGATATCCCAGTGATGTCCCTAACTGGACGACTCGTCTTTATAGGATATCCTGAAGACATCTTCTTTCGGACGGTTTCGGACATCTCGTAAGGGATGTCTTCGGGATATCTATGAGACGTCTTTTAGACATCTTCAGTCGATATCTTAGATAGATAGATAGAGATATCCCTTTCGGGATATCTTTAAGACATCCTTATTCGAATGCTTCTGGATATCCTAGAGGGGATATCTTGAAAACATCTTCAGTCGAACGCTTTTTGACATCTTGAGGAGGATGTCTTAGGGACATCTTAGGGATGTCTTTAGGCATCTTCAGTGGTCCTTGTCGCATTCAGTCAGGTGCATAGCTTCGACGGTAGATGCCTCCTGTGAGCCCTGATCTGCAACCTCAGACTTTTTCTATAAAATGCATCTACTTGATTTGTCCTGAGGATAAGTAAGGATTTTCGTACCGTACATTAGGAAAACTGTCACCAGGGAAAGTGAAGAAATTTCGGTCTGAATTTTAATCTATTCTGCTATATTCGATTTAATGATGAGTGATCGACATGTCTGGATACAACTATCTCGGTTGGAGGCCTGAGCCCACATTTTTCAAAAGGTGTAAGGCTAAATCATAGAGTAGAGTATAACTAGAGGTGATACTGTTCGAATCCCATTCATTGACAGGGTCACAATATAGATGTCGCTGTCGATCCTCCACATAGAGAGCGCACATCAACTCCTCCATGGCCGAGCAGCGGACTCAACGAGATACGCGTGTTACGTTGAGGGATTCTTTCGGTCGAATCCCCGAATGAATCGATTCCTGACTCCGCTGCCACGAAGCACACCTCAAGGAAGTGTTGTTGATAACATGCCATCAGATGTCTCTGTAATATTTCGACCTTCCTCTACCCCTCGGAGTGTCGCCTCTAGTTACACTCTCTACTCTATGGCTAAATCATCTCTTCCATGACCCTCCGGGTAAAGGAACTAAATTTTGTCCCTTGGAGATGTGTCTCCTATGATGGGGCCCACTTTAGGAACAGGATTTTCTTCCCCCATAATCGTCACTCTTCAATCGATGAAGAATATGATTAGGTGTTCCTAGATCAAATAGAGACATCTTCGAAAGTAATGGGTTCTCCTGTGTGGTAGGAAATGAGTCCATTGTGGATAGGAAGGTGCCTGCAAGTACTTTGGGACTTCTCACTTATCCCAAGGGGATATCTCTGGGACATCCTTCAGATATACTTGTGCTGCAAGAAAGAGAGATCCTTGGGATGTCTTTACGCCTAGACATTTTGATATCCCTGAGAGATCCCACAAGTAATTTCCGGGACTTGTCCCAAGGGGATATCCCTGGGATATCTTTGGGATATTCCTGTGCTGTGTGGGATAGTACATTTTCTGACTCGTTACGATATACAGTGAAAACTCGTTAACTCGAAGATGTCTCTATTTGATCTAGGAACACCTAATCATATTCTTCATCGATTGAAGAGTGACGATTATGGGGGAAGAAAATCCTGTTCCTAAAGTGGGCCCCATCATAGGAGACACATCTCCAAGGGACAAAATTTAGTTCCTTTACCCGGAGGGTCATGGAAGAGATGATTTAGCCATAGAGTAGAGAGTGTAACTAGAGGCGACACTCCGAGGGGTAGAGGAAGGTCGAAATATTACAGAGACATCTGATGGCATGTTATCAACAACACTTCCTTGAGGTGTGCTTCGTGGCAGCGGAGTCAGGAATCGATTCATTCGGGGATTCGACCGAAAGAATCCCTCAACGTAACACGCGTATCTCGTTGAGTCCGCTGCTCGGCCATGGAGGAGTTGATGTGCGCTCTCTATGTGGAGGATCGACAGCGACATCTATATTGTGACCCTGTCAATGAATGGGATTCGAACAGTATCACCTCTAGTTATACTCTACTCTATGATTTAGCCTTACACCTTTTGAAAAATGTGGGCTCAGGCCTCCAACCGAGATAGTTGTATCCAGACATGTCGATCACTCATCATTAAATCGAATATAGCAGAATAGATTAAAATTCAGACCGAAATTT
>CAJPEV010000773.1:0-58239 GCA_905338385.1 Darwinula stevensoni | reverse complement strand
CATGGAAAGACGTACGGTCGTCCACTGTTGCAAACTGCTTCAGAAAAGCAGGATTTGTGCACAGAAGTGATGTTCATGTGGAAGTCGAGGAGATGGAAATCTCATGTGATCCGCATTCTTGGAGTGCTGTGGCTCATATTATGAACTGTGATGTGTCATTCAACGACTTTGTTCATTGCGATGATGACCTCATTGTTTCTGAGCCAGTCACTGAGGCATCCATCATTGCCGACATCAAAGATCGCTCAGAAGAGAGCGAGCCCGGGGATGAGAGTGATGGAGAGCAGGAGGCAACGTACAATGCTCTGCCGCCGTCTTTGAGCGATGCCAATGATGCACTGGCGATTGTGAGAAAATTCCTCCTCTCGCGAGGGGAGGTGCCAGTCGACTTGTTCGAGGCAGTAGGGAAATTGGAGGACTTCCACTTCTCTATTGCAAGTTCTTTTACAAAGCAAATAAAGATCACTGATTACATGTCAGAAAAGGATAAAACCAAGAGAGCCCCAGGTGAAAGGCGTTGCAATAAATGAATTTTGCATATGGAGTATTAAAGTTTCATTTGTGATGAATAAAAGCCTATTATAATGGGAAGGTCGTCGCTCCGTGAAATTGGACTTTTGTGGGCGGAAAAATCGCCCTCTGGTTATGTCCCTAAACGTGAGATTTTTTTTTTTTGGGGGGGGGGGGGGCGATTCCTGATAACTCGAACTTCGGATAACTCGAAACGATTTGCCCGGTCCCTAAAAGTTCGAGTTAACGAGTTTTCACTGTATTGCCAACCCATTACAGTTATCTCTCTCTTGAGATTGGTCAAGGTCCATTTGATTCGCTTCCATAGACATGACCTTGACACTGATCAGGCAGATAGCGCAGAGGGAGAATTGGATTCCCCCCCTCCCCCCCACCCCCATTCCCCCCCTCCCATTGTCACGATCACAAAAGTCATTTGCTTTGTTTTGGATCTTTTCGGATGAATCAGTCCACTCCCCCCTCTTCCTCACCAGTCCAAGGCCACCGTCATGGAATAACTAAGGCGAACGTGTTGAAAGAAGAGTGGAAAAGGGGAGTCGACTGAATCAGCTCCCTTGAATATCTGATCACGTTCATATTGAGAGGCGATATCCCACACTTTGCCTGGTCCTCCAACTTCCATAGTTCCGTAAATGTCGATCAATAAGAGACCAGCGAGCATGAAGAGTACTTACAGTGCATCCGTCCACACTACGCCTTTCAGGCCTCCCTTGAAAGCGGACATTAAACATAGGTATGATCACTCTGAAGATCTCTGGTGGTGAGAGTAAAATGCTAAGAGATATGGGGTGGATTGCATAAAACTGACTTAAGCGTAATAAAGTTTTAAAACTCCTTCAGCGGTGCTAATGGAAGTTTAAAGCTTCATTACGTTAAAGTCAGTTTCATGCAATCCACCCATGGAGTCCAGGGAAAAATAAGAACTCACGAAGGCAGTTAGGACGGTGCATATGCCACCTGTGACGAGAATCGCAGTCCATTCATAGAAAGGAGTCACGGAAACAACGGCGATAACAGGAGCATACAAGGCAGCATTGAATGAGTTTGTCTGACTATTCCTCAAAGACTGAATTGAGTTGAAGGTTGTAGAAGAAGGGGACGAAGATGATAATGACGAAAAAGATCCCCAACGATTCCGCTTCGATTCTGACGAACAAGCGCAATCGGAAATATATGTCGACATGCATGATATCCAATTAGGTGAATTCACCTCACCATGGGCTTCCATGAGGCTAAAGACCGATCTGCATTTGCGTCATTTCTACGGATTCCTACGGAAGCTCGTATGATGAATAATACTTTTTCATGCATTTTACCCATAAAGAGATATGTTTCATAGTTATCCACTGCAGTGAGAAAATTTTATCTTAAATAGCAGGTATGTTAGAAGTAATAGAAAGATTTCAACGACCATATTCAGTTGCAGAATTCTTATGAATATATGCTTATAACCTTGCTTTCGCAAAAGGAATTTTGCGAAAGTACAGCGTCGCAGCCAGGATTTCGTAAATGGAACGGTGAGGGGAACTAGAATTTCCCTTACTTCTCGCCAGGAGGAGGGGAAAGGGGGGGGGGGGGGCTTGAAGCAAACGTGGGGGGTTGAAGGCCCCCCCCCCCCTCACTACGCCACTGTGGATGCATCTCAGAGGGGGGCGTCAGTACGGCCAGAAATTTTTTTTTTGAGAAACAACGAAAATGACAGGGTGACATGCACCAAATTATTTACACCTAAAAATTGTACATTCGGAAAAACTTATCACCCTACAGTCGGCAAGAAGCCTGCCATTCCATTTTGCACTAGTCCCTGTCACTTTATGAATGAAGAAAGATGACTTGATTTGGACAACACTGACAAGTCTGCGCCAGCAAGCTCCCAGGGTAGGTCAACTCAGCCTGCCCGAGGAAGTGCATACTCGCAGTCTCATTTCGATTCGTTCTAGTCAATTTTCAGAGGACCGGACAGATTGCTTTTAATGGAAACTTGAGTTCTTATCTCCAACCCGCTTTCTAATGTCTAGATAGTCTGTAGGACAGATCCTGGCGCTTGCCAGACATTATTTCCCCCGAAAAAATAGACTGAGTTTTAACACAGGCGGTAGGTGCTGCAATAAGTTCTGTGGCGAAAACCACAATCCAAGAATGCTGTACTAAGCTCACTCTCTCTCTCTCGAGTTCTGGCGCTCCTAATATTCTATCTCTTTCGAAAGTTTTTGTTGATTCTGCAGGCACCTGGATGACGTAAACTATCTCGTATCAGTGGCACCATTTCACAGTAGATCCTGTACAATGACCCCCTTGATTCCAGAAAGTGATAAGAAATTTCTACTCCTTGTCAATTTTGTTGATTATTCTCTTCCTTGTCTATTTTTGGACGAGTTTCAACTCGTGAATAAAATCTGCTATCATAGAGCGAACTGGTAATTGTTTCGAATGTGTTAAATATGTTATGCCGTCTGTCATATATCTAATGGATGGGCAGGGTCCATGAGATCTCAAGTGATTCAATGTTCCCTGTTTAAAAGTCAAATTGGACTCACCGAGAATGAGGATACCAGAGAGAAAGCTGGCCACCAACGAGAGAATAATGGGGAAAACAGTGAGGTCGTGAGCCACGATGAGTTCCCGATACCCATCTCGACGTCCGGCAAATGCAAAATATATGCCAATCCCCAGAGCCCCGGCGAGGGATATGCCAAAGAGGAGGTAATCCACGACCCTAAACGACGGTAGTCCTTCTACCCCATCCATTGCTGTGGGAATGAGGAGCACCGTAAAGTCTCGGACTGACTGCCAGAGGCTGCCTCGGGGCGTCACAGGGATAGAGCCGGAAGAGTTTCTCACTCGAAGTCCACCAGTAAGGCACGAGGGCACGGGGTGACAATGTCGATGATCATGCCTTGACACGGAGATCCGTGATAAGCAGAGCCAAGGTCGCAAAATTCTCAGATATTCCCCATATATTGGATCACAGAATATGTAATGTACTCCGCTGCTAACTTCCGTAATCCCAAATATACCTTTTTTGCTCTTATACTTCAAAGGATGCCAGACGTACGAACAAGCCTCACCAACACCAGCGATAAGGGAGGGAATCAGATTCGAATCCAAATCCTCGCATGACGTTCTCTGACATGAGATAGAATATACAGTGTTTGGCAAAAAAAATAGACCCACGGGTCCCTACATAGTGACGAGGCTCTCACATGTGCATCCTTAGCAATAAGGCTATTCCCCCCCCCCCCGCAACTCCCAAGATGAGCCCTATTCATTTTAACTCTCCAATTTATTTGAATAATTGCTCATTGCTTTCAGAGTGCCCTTTTAAAAATTATTTTCAGAAAAAAACAGAAGAATGTCCAAATTGGCTTTATAACTTATGTGGTAATTATTAATTTTCACAACTAGTCTATACGGAATGAAGTATTCGGAATTTGAGGAACTATTTGGACGGACAGAGTCCATCTCGTACGTCCACATTTTGACCTATAAATATACGAGGCAGTCTCGTATGTCAAAGCCAAGGGATTACATTTTACGAGTCTTGTGCAAACATATCAGCCTACTCACCGCGCATGTTTTATTAAAATAGCAGCAATAAGAACAAGGATTTTTTGTTAATTGTCGTGAACTTTTTCAGCTATGCCTTGTATATATATATGGTGATTAAAAAAGAAGCCCCGTCCTCAAATTGAGTTAATATGGAAGAATTAATTTAGATGGAAGAGGAGTTCGACGTGACCAGGAAGGACAGCGCTCGAATTTTTCCTTCTCTCCACAACCAGCGGGAGCTCTTGTCTATTCTCAATACCTGACTTATTTTCAATAATTGCTGATGGCATGACTTCGGCTCAAGAAATTCAGAAGAAAATTTGAGGAATCAGTTGGAAACATACTCATAAATGCAGAGTGAAAGTTTCGAGAAAATTTCTTCAGCATGAGCGGAGATATTTAAATTGAAGGCCGTTGGTCATTTTTTTTTTGCCATACCCTGTATATCCAGAAACTTTACGGCCAATTTCTTTTGTTTTGCTGTCTTTAATATTCCTCCATATAACCGCCGCGTGAAGATATCCTCCCGGTTGAATTATCATTGAGGTCATAGAATGCTAGATAAGAGGTAAGACCGTCCCATATTGCATCGATATGGTACACAACTAGATAACATTTCGATCGAATGCTCATATTCCAAGGACGTTAATACGGAGAAACCTCAATTTTTTTTTTGCTTTCCGGTTAATTTCAGTGTCACAGAAATGACAAGATGGTCCTGGCTGTGTAAAATAGCGTAATTCATTACTTTTATATAGTTTTAAGAACAGTAATAAGTTTTCCATGAATCTCTAACGCTAGCTGGAAAAAAGTATTCAGTATTAAAAACCTGACATTCATTGGAATTTTATTAAATTCATTAAAGTCTGGGAGCAATCCATCAAAGTTTTACGTGCACGCAGCTAAAAAGAAACAGCATGAGCGCAGGGGAGATGGGCACCAACAGGGAAATGTCTAGCCTCGTCAAGCTCTGAAAATAAACTGTCATTGACATGTGAGAAATATTTTTGAGGACTTAATCTTTCTGACAAGTCGGCTGAAGTCTGTCGTTATTTCATCCCTTAAAAAAAAAAAGGATTGGGATTTCGAATCTACGGTGCCTGGATATGAGATTTCAAGAAGACATCTTGTTTCTTCATACCTCCAACGTTTTTTCATCATTCTTAGTCATAATATGTAACTTTTAGTATTTTATTCTTAAAATTTCACCATTTATAATTTTACTTGCTTTTACAATACTTTTTTTTTAGCATTTTTATAAGACCACATGTGCAGCACTTTTTTTGTCGCCTGGTGTAGAGGGTTACCTCTTATTCTCCTTTATCTATGCATCCGAAGAAATCCATGGAAATTGGAGGAACAAGAGAATATATATATTTCATCTGTAGGTTGATGAATGCGCAGGCATGTCGAAAGATATCGAAAGCTGGCGATCTCATCGGACTTCGTACCTAGTCCGAAAGCCAATTCGCTTCGTCGTGAACGCATTCCTCCTGGCCCAGTGCCGTGCCTGATGCGTTGAGAGTCCTAATAACTCCTAACGCAGAATTACGAATGACGAAGAGTTAATAGCTCCATATCAGGTTAATTATGATTAACCCTGTAACTACTGTTCTGGGTTCAATGGTGGCTGACACAAAAATTTAGACATTTATGTAGACTATGCCGTAAACTTGTGAAGTCCGTGTGTTTTCATGAAGACATGTGATAGTAATTAGACATTAGTGAAGTGTTTTGAAGAGATTCTTCGGGAATGGAGAGATGAAAAAAAAATAAATGAACGTGTGACCATCCGGGTTCCTGTAGTTTCATGGTTATCACATTCTGATTGAGGCACTGATTTTTCCAATTTCTATCGTTACGTGTGGTTCCCATGTCCGTCACACTTGAAAGACTGTGGCCACGAGGACTCCTCATATTGCGATTTAAAAAGGATGCGGTGGCCATTATTTTGGTCGAATGCTAAAGCCTATGAAATGTTTAAAAAAAGGAATGGTTTCAAGGTTCCAGAGGAACCTGATCCGATGGATTTGTACTTCCTGACCCGAACCTCTTATCAGGCGGGGTTTTTCGGATAAACGCATATTACTTTTTTCCGTGAAATCGCTAATAATTGAGCTAAATCGTCTGCGCCGATGAAGAGGTTCCGGAACGGCTGCCTTCCACACTTCCACAGCGCAGTGTTCAGCCTCGCTAGTTCGTAGGATGGTGGTTCGCTTTCCTGGACTCATGCAGAGCGTACTCACTACTCTTCGAGGGAAAAAAAAATTATGAAAGTTCCAAAGCGATAAGGTAAGTTATGCCGATTAGAGCTGTAGTTAAAAAGAGCGAAATCCAAAAGGCCCTGTGATTTTTCACCCCCCATAGGCATCTTGAGTCAAATTATAAGCACCCTGTATTGATCGAAGACGCAAATCCGCCCAAGTGAACAAAAATGGGAAGGAAAAAAATATTATGGAGACTTGAGTTCGATTGAAGGAAGCTGTGGTTTCTCCGAATGCCCAGAGAAGACTCGTTTCAACTTCCTTGATGTTTTGAGGCACCAGCCATTCACCACGGTCTCATCCAGGTGATCCAAGTTATATCCACCTGCAAAGTCGAAGTTGAGGTATTCCTGAAAGGCCTCGCAACAGCTATTAGTTTTTGAAGTCTAGAACAAAGCGTTCGTTCTTGTCATTGCGCAGCACAGGAATTAGAATGCTCTGAGGATGTTATCATCATGATGTAATCTTTATAACCTTTGTTGTAAATTATATCCGGAACGTAGCTGACCCTAAGCACAGACCTTTATCGGAAATCATCGATCAGCGGAGCTGCAGCAGATGGGAAATTGGTAGCAGTTCGTGCTTTTAAGAAGATCCAATGCAGCTCCGTGGATTTTTAAAAATATGGATGTAATTTTGGCCACATCAATGCAGTGAAATGCCGCATCTTAGATTCCTGGAAAGGAGAAAATGGAACGGACCACGCAATCTCAGAATCGTCTGTGAAAAGGAAAAGAACTAAGAGAGTTCCCATTTTTCGTTGACAAGCACGATCATTATGTTGAAGACTGGACTGGATGGACTGTATTCATGGCACCTGTGGCGATGCTGACGGCGAGAGCCACGAACACCGTCGTTAGGAACCCGATCGGTTGATACATCAGATAAGACATGTCGTAGATGTGAGGGCTGCAAGGGAAATTCAGTCATTTCAACTCTACGTTTTCCTTTGCGATTGAATATTGGAGACGGAAGAAAAGAGGGGGAAAGGAGGGCGAGAAAGGATTTTCCCTGTGGTCATTTCATGGCCTTCGACTCCCGTTCCGCAAGAAAAGTTCCCCCTATATTCAATGCACCCTCTCCCCTCCTTTTATCTGACCTTGACTTTTTATTCTTGTCACGCAAACCTTGACGGCACTCATCCTCAAGGATTTTTGCGGGAAAGGGTCCTTCTCCTTTAAAATTAACAGACCAATTGGAATATGCACGCAATCTGTGAAGCTAGAAAAGCCACAGTCATGCCTCATCATCAAGGAAATTATGGTTTAAACAGTCAACAGTTATTCTTTTTTATGCTTCAGTTCCTTCTTGTGGTTTATGAGTGGTTCTCAAGGAGTCTTGAGAA
Organism: Darwinula stevensoni; assembly: GCA_905338385.1. Classification (NCBI taxonomy): domain Eukaryota; kingdom Metazoa; phylum Arthropoda; class Ostracoda; order Podocopida; family Darwinulidae; genus Darwinula; species Darwinula stevensoni. The sequence continues at coordinate 50,550 of CAJPEV010000773.1, read as the reverse complement.
ACTAAAACCCCATAAACGGTTAAATCAGTTACATAAATCCGTGAAAGCCTTTACCTAGAATTCATTCTAGAATTCATTCGGCCTTTGTCTTCTCCAACATACAGTACATTTTGCTACTACTGCTTTTGAAAGCAAGAGATGGCAAAAAGCATCGTCAGATCTGTAAAATAATGGTACTTTCTCATCTTTCTGCAGAATGGTTTCATCAGTATTTCGCATGAAAGTGCGCTTTTTCAACAAAATCTCATATAAATTATGCTTTCCTAAGTCATTTAAGGAAACGATTTCACGTATATAAATAAGATTAAGTTCTTACCATCCATGATACGTATTCAATTACCAGGTGACAATCCATTAAATTATATAAACCGAAGACAATGAATAAAATAAAGCAGGAATTTTTCTGAGTGGGTTAATGGTAGAAGATGTATGCTGACGTTGTAGGCACCGCGCCATAGGTAATTTTAAGAACAAACTGGCAAAGCACTTGTAAAATGGGCTGCCTAAGGACTGCAAGTGTGCATTCTCACATCTCCAGCAACGGCTTCGGTCTAAATTTCCTTTAGAAAAAAAGGGGGAAGGGAAAAAAGAGAGGGTATATATCTTATTTCTTCTTGCAGATCGAAAATAGATATAACTTATCTCTCCTTCTCTTCATCCTTCCTTCTTGATCTCGCTCCAGCGCGTTTGGTGAATAAATATATTATTGGTAGATTTAGGTATGAATATTTGAGCCAGCGATCAGTATATGGAGAACAATGTATGACCGTGGACATTACACGTTTGAAAATCAATTAATTATCACTCTCAACATTTCCCGTAACAGTCAATGCTTAACCTCTCGCAATATTATGAATGTTATGCCGTGCTTTACAACATTTTGCTCTATTTTGAAGTTTACTGTAGTAAAATTTTGTTCCAGTTGAAGTTTTGAATGCTATTTTCAAGGTATTCATTACTTCAACCATTGAAGAAACCTTGAGTCTCACTTCGCATTATAATTCATATGCTTTTTGGGTTACAGGAGTGCCTGTGGTAACTTACTATAAGTGAGGTATTTGTGCAGTAGGGATTAGGGTCTCGTTGAAAATCGTAGAGAGCTTGTCGAGGGAGGTTTCGTTGAAACCAGGGCACCCTTGAATGGACGAAGGGATAGGTGGTTCAGGGGACACCCCGACCACCTTGGTCCCAATGACCAACCAGGCCGTCACAGCCATCCCACTCAGCATCCCCGAAAAGATCCCCTGAGCAGCAAGAGTAACTCTTGGGAGGCATCTCCAAACGAAGAAGCTGAGTGGAGGCATTTAAGTGGAGGTCTGGTGGTACCTTGGCGTTGATGAAGGGTAAGTAGATGGAGAGGATGAAGGAGGCAACCAGGGGAGCTTTAGTGACGCTGCCTAAGGTGAGTGCCGTCGTGATGATACCAGTGCCGGACAAAGACACGACATATGCCAATCCCATTGCCAGCAACCCATATCCAAATGCTGTATAGAAAACACGGCATCAAACACATTCTATAAGTGAAGTGGGCGAAAACTAAACATCGTCGCATGCAATGCAGAATTCACTACATTCCAGTTTCCTCAAGCAGGACAGGTTTTCTGCTATCTCCATTCCTCATTATGTAATAAAGAACTGACGAAAGTTATGTCTTCTAAGTTCTAAGCAAGTGTCCACAAATATTAGGAAGGCCAAAATTTAAAGTCATATAAGTGCCATCAAATATGGTATGCATCTGAAATATCCGGATTTAAGCGCACGAGCTAAGGGTTCCGTTAATTTGGCCCTGATCTGATCATAATTGCACCTCTATGGGGATGAGTTTATCCTTGATACTCCTCGACCTGATTCCCATAAACGCATGATGAAATCAGATAATTTTAGCCAATTGACGCAATGCCCCCCTGGGCACTTTCCCCCCTCCCTCTCTCCCTTCCCCCCTGCACGCCCCACGTAATACTTTGAAAGCCAAATTCTAGGATCATGTTGCTCACATCCGCGTTGTTCTTTGCCGTTTTATGAGGGTTCACAAGACACCAAGCGAAGCACAATGCATGTATTGACACATTCATCACCATTAAAATAAAAAAAATCCTTCTTCGGGCAATCAATGTCTATCGGTGCTACTCTTTCACTTATAAGGATTTCAATGTTGCTCTACGCTTGGGACCGACATCGCCACACTCCACCGTTTTGTGTCCCCACAGTGGCGGAGCTTGCTATGTAGGAATCACGAAAATTTACGAGGAATGGGAAGGCATTTGAAAGTACCCGAAGGTGCATTTTCGAGTTTGTGTCACGAGCAGTTTGCGCTAGAGAAAATTGGAGGTGAACCTCGTCGTTTCATACCCAGGTCTCGTGCCAACGATTCCCGCGACCCCACCGAGCCACTCGCACGCTTCAGCGTTAAAAGAGACGAAATATTACAACCCTGGAGCCTTCCCATGAGCAAGATCAGGACCTTGAGCTTGTAATGGGTCGTTGATCCGCATGCGATACGGAACTCATTTGCCCAGACTACCCTCGAATCCTTCGGTAAATGCACCATCCTGCTACTCCCTCTAGGGTAAAACCCTCCGAAAAGACCTCTGAATCCAGATCCTGAGAGAAACCAGATGGCGGCTCGAATCGGCTTCCTAGATGCCTGTGCAAACAGAATTTCTGCCTTCTATCGTGATGTCAACAAGCGTGTTGTGCTGTTTGAGTATTCGTGTCACGTGCACCCCAGCCCTATTCACTTGATAGATACATCTCATTTTTTTGGTTCCCATCCTTGCACGACACCCCTATCGCTTCCTTCCCTTTTGCTCAACTTTCGGAATACCTATTTCCTCCATTTTCTAATGAAAAATATCCCTTTCTACCACTGTAAGGACCCAAAGAGCAATGGTTTTCTCGTGGCATTCCACCCGATGTGAGAAATCAGAAGCTTCTTTAATTACCCTCAGGATGATAGTTCGATATCGAATCTTTATGACATGTCTTCAGCCTGAGCTGTCAGGAGCGTCCATGGCCTGTTGATACGTAAGTACGTTATGGAAAACTCTTTGTCGTCATGCTGAAAAACCCGAGTATGGAAACGATGACGTATTAGAGATTTGATTAAATGTGCCGGAATCTGAGACATGTCATCTGCTACTTGATGGCACAAATGAACTATTCACGTTGACCTTTCCCTTAAACAATATAATTCGGCCGGGACTGGATAAGATCATGATGGGTTCAATGTGATGATTTACCGATGACTTTGATGATAGTGATGGACTGTTTGTCGGTGAGATTTGGATGCCATGAAGTGAACATCACTCCATCTGTCCAAGTCACAGCAGCTAGGGAATTCAAACCGGATGATAACGTGCTACAAGGGGAAGAATGAAAGCAAAAATCGTATCAGCAGTCTCAAAATGATGATAATCAAACGTCAAACACTAGCTGATAAGTATTACAATGACAATATATCATCAATCATAATCGAAATGCATATCCCAGATAGTTTCGGATCCCAGTCTTCTACGGCATCACATCGGGAGGAAGGTACAAGGTTTCCTATGCACAATATGCTTAATCTTTAGAGGTGCGAAAATGAAAAATCTTCACAATTTTACAAACTTTAGTGCACAGGTGGATTTTCTTTCAGGAGTGCAAAGCTCTTGACGCATATGAAAAGCTACCCAGCTTCACTGCCAAGTCATAGTCTTTTCAGACTGTCTACAATGATGAATGCCAACCCCAAGGTATTTATGAGAAACAAAACACTCCAATGGAATTATGAAGCCTGCCACTGGATCCCTTCCCGCCCATAAAAGAGACTCTCATAAGTGGAGGTTTTGGAAATCGGTGTTTTGATGATGCCAGATCGGGAATACTGATCAAAGCCGAGAGAGCCTTATCACTTCCTGAATGGCAAATTACCTGAGAGCTCCACTGAAGAGAGCAGCGAGAAAGATTCCTGGTAAACCATTCAGATGACTGAGCTTATCCATGACGTAATATGGGATGATCTGATCTTGCTTCTTGATGTATCCAGCCTTCAAGGGATCACAGTCTACGTAGACAGCGAATACGACCAGTCCCGAAAATGCCGCCAACAACATGAGGGAAATGGACCCGGGAATATTGCACAACACGCTCCTATGCATGCCCCAAAGAATCAAACGAACGTTAGTAAGTCAAGCGAGAGATGAAAAGAAAAATGAACGTGTACATACACGACAGCTCTCCTCTCGTTCTTCATGCAGGAATATCGTTGAAGAGATGGCTGATTGCATCCATGGACCAGCATCCAACCCAGCCACATGAAGGAAATCAATTTCCAGAACGTGTGCCTCTCGTACACGTCGAACGAGAAGCTACGCATAGGAACAGACGGAGGGAAAGGTTTCCATGCAACGTTGTTCGACAAAGTTTTGGACGGAGAGGACATAATGCTGCCTCAATCGCACTTGAAAACCTGTCCTCGTCCGTGTGAAGAGGCTCTAGCCCAGACTTCCTCGATTCCCCCGACCTCTATCGTCCCGTGAATGACGATGAGGAGCACGCCTCCGAACATGAGGAAGACTTGCAAGGCATCCGTCCACACCGCAGCCTTCAGGCCACCCTGTACAACACAGCGGGGTGTGAGGCTCTTTTAAACATCATGGAGTCGCATCTGATATTTTTATGCCAGCGTAATGCGAAGAAGCGACTGACTTACGAAGGCTGTGTAGACGGTACAGATGCCGCCAGCAACGATGATTGCGAGCCATTCCGGGAAAGGGGTGACAGAGGAAACCGCCACTACCGGGGCGTACAAGGCGACTGTCATGTACAAAACTTGCTGTATTAAATATATGCTACTGCTGGTCAGCCTCACCACTCTGGATCTGTACCTCATCTCGAAATACTGCGGAAGAATCGCTTGATACATCCTCGGGAAAACGACACGGGTAGTACTAAATCTTGGAGGCCTGTGGCCGTTACCTGAAAGATGCTGGTAATGCGGAGACGGTAGAAGAAGGGAACGAAGATGACGCATGCTGTAAGGGTCCCGAGCATCGCCCCAATCCCTGTCAGAAACCATTGGCTCCCGTAGGCATACACTTCCGCTGGGGTTCCTTGAAAAAAAAAATTAATTGTAATAATAACCAAACCGTATCCTTGTAATACCCAAGCGTCATCTGCTCAAGATCTGCCATCTTGGAGATGGCTGCCAGATAATCTGCTTTTAATTTGTCTTCTTATAGTAACTTAATTAAGGGTAGTTATCACTATCTGTAATTATTAATATGGGTAAGGATTTTGTTAATTTGCCAGCAAGAGTCATTGAAGTGACTGCTCTAGTTCTTAATAAATAAAAATTGATGGGTCACGAATGTGACCCGTAGGCATTACGGGGTTATTATTATCGAGAATTTTGACCTCAAGAAAAGCTCCAACCTTACTCCTTCCCCCTTCAAGGCAAATCATTCTTTTGCCTTTCGATTCACGTTGTGAATCGAAATAAAGAGGACCTCATGCAATATTATGTGAAGAAATGTCAAGAGCCTCTATAGCTGTTTCGACTGGCAGTCTTTCCCTGGAGAGCGAATTCCTGGGATTGGGTCATTATTTATAGAGATGTCATGATTCCGAGTTAGCCTGGCTCAACTGTTACCAATTCCAGAATAGGTCCAAGAATACGGGTCGATTCAGACGCATACGTGGGACAGTCCTGGAACAGCCTTGGGATAAACTGAGTTTCCCGGAGGCGCTTTTTGCAGCAGGAGGGAGGTGAGAATCACTGTACCCACTAATCTCAGGATATGCTTATCCAGGGCTCTCCCAGGATAGCATCCTAGTCGACGAAAGACTCTTACCCGCTCATACCTCACAAGTTCCTGGGAAGATCTCAACCATCCCATAACTTTTTTCCCCCTTTAATTTTTTCCTAATGTAGTTACCGCTACTTTTGTGGCGAACTTGGACAAGTTCCACGGCCAAAATGTGGGAACATCATCATGAGAAATCATCATGGGAAATCATGCACGCGTGCGTCTGCCTGCCTGCCTAAGCATTGACGTAAAGGATGCATGACACGCCAAGTGTGAAAAGCCCCTTAGGCCGAAGCCAATCCTATTTCAACAGGGGGTATGTTGTCACAGTCAGAAGTGCTGAGCCCAACATTTTTTAGGTTTAAACATTCCGTGAGCTATGCCTAACTGTAGCATGGATAGGTTTAGTAGAGAGCCTAACGATAGGTTTCCTCTTACGACCTGAGGCTGTCACTAACCCGTCTCTCTCCAATTATTGAGAAAACATCCTGATAAGACTTTTGCCCCACCGATGATGGGGCAAAGGATATTTACAAGGATTCAATGTGGCACGTGGAGAAAAAGCAATGCTTCTACGAACCTGACTTAAGGGCAAAACGAAAAAAAACTCACATCGATGCATATGAACGGGAGAAAACCTTAAAATGCAACATTCATGTTCGGTATAGAAAAAATATTATGGGTGAAAGTGAGCTATATAAATGTGTACCCGTGGTACACAATATTTCCCACCAATTTTCCGATTATGAAAATTGACACGATCATGTGAACTGGTGATACTCATTGTGTACTCATGGTATACAATGTTTATCAAGAGAATAGGGCATAGAAAATGTGAATTGTTTCATTTGTCCAGAAGAATTCACATCGGATTCATCCGAATCGCCGGAGAAATCGTAAATTCTCCTTGATTCTGCAGTGATGGGTCAGAGTGAATTCAGTAACAAAAATGCAAAAAATATCCTTGGCTTGCCCCTTTAGAAGCCGGGAAATTCCACTTTATAAAAGTTGCTAAAAAAAATTCACTTCTCCAATTTTTTTAAAAGCATTCATTCAATAAATCGGCCATGGTATTGCATATTACCTCCTGTTCCTGTTCAAACCTGTTTAGGGTAGGTGTCGCATTAATCGGTTTCAAGACTGCTACACCCACAAATGTTTCCGACAGCGGTCGATAATTGAGATTTTAATTAGAGAAGGTGGGCTACCGTAATCGAAACCCACTCGCGATGACACGTTTTATACATCGATGGCTACCTAATTTGAGCTTAGTAAGATGGGGACGACGGTGCAACTGTAGTGACAAGATTTTTTACATGCACCATCTTTCTACACTTCCAACTGCTAACGAGTGGTATAGTGACAGAGCGAAAAACAGAGCCGATTGGTATGTAACAACGCTACCGCGAATTCTTCCTGTAGATCTGCGTATGTAATAATTAGAAGCCCTCTGAGCTGAACGCCAGACCTCATCCCCCCCCCCCAAAATGAAATCTTAGATAAGCCCCTGTATAGACGTACAAGCCGCGTGTGCAAGATGCTAGGTGAAAGCATCAAAATAAATGGTACAACTGATCAATATGGGAAGTATTCAAGATTTAGACGCGGCATGCTAGATCCTCTGGAGTTACGGTATCTGAGTAGTAGATACCTATATCTGAAACTTCAAATACTTTTTGATCGATAGCTCAAAATATCAACTTTTTTCCATACTTGTCTATTGCAAACAGCTCACTCCTATCTGACGATCACACTCATACAAAGTTGCTGATTCCCCTATTTGAAGTCCTCATTTCAGATATGGCTAAGCTTTGTTCAGCAGTATTTGAACACGATTTCACAGGATTGATTAGCGTCCAAAGAAATGTTGAATTCATAAGTAGTTGACTTAGAAGAAGAAAAAAAGGATCGGAATTCCTGTTACTGGTAAGTTGAATCCATGCTGACATTCAAAGGCTCCACTCTTTTCAATGAATGGTACAAATATTGACTATTTCGTAACTCTATTCAAGCCCAGAGAGCATGACTGCTATGAAACCCCGTCGATGATCAATATTCGTGTGTACTGTGCTGTTATCTGACAGAATTGTTAGTAGTCACACTTCGGGATGCTTCATCACCCAAAGATAATAAATTGCTGAACTTTCACAAGAAACACCTTCGTCATCCAGAACGGTAGAATTCTAAGAATGCAAGAAATGCGCCTTTTTCGTAGGTGAAACAGATTCGTATTGGATAATTATGAAAATCGTAAGAAAATACCACTTGGAATAATTGGCATACCGAGGAGAAGAATGGCTGAGAGGTAGCTGGCAATCAAGGATAGGACGACCGGGATCATGTGTATGCCATCGCTCACGATCAAGGATTTGTGAGATTCCTTCCTACCAGTGTAGCCAAAATACAATCCCACTCCTAATGCAGCCAGGAGAGAAAGACCGAAAACGACGTAATCCAGGGCTGTGAACTCGGGAACACGGTCCAATCCCATCGTCGATCCCTGAACTGAGAGTTTGCGTGAACGGGATTCAAGTGAGGAAGAGAAGTCTTCTCCTATAACTTGAGGGTGCAAGTGCCCCTTGTAAGACCTGGCGTCTCTTGCCTGCCTTTACTCTCCCTCCCACTCACCTGCAAACTAGCTCACCCACCCACCTCAGTCACACAAACATCCACTTCCCCGGCACTACCCATTGCATTATCATCCTCATCTGCCATCTCACCCACTTTCCACGTGCCTCAGAATCTTCCCATTCCGTTAAAATCAGGCCGTTGATGTTTATGTCATGTTATGATGATCAACAGCGGATGCTTGGCACGATGAGGGAATTTGCGTACTCCAAAAGTGGAGCCGGAGCGGATATTTTTCCACTTTTTTCTCTTCAAGGACATTCTGCCATTGCAAAAAATAAGGAGAAGCCCATTAGCGATATTTAAAAAAAATTCAGTACGTGTCTGTATGTGGGGGGGAAAACGGCATTCTGAAAACTATTGAGACTCTTTTCAGAAACAATGATCCTCCATCGGTGACATCCAAATACATATCTCCTCGCACATATGCAATTGACTATTACTTTATCTTTACTAAATCTCTTTTTTTATATTTAATAAGTGACTTCATTTAAGTCAAAAAAAATTTGCAGTCTGAGCAGAGAGCTGAGGGCAGATGTGACATTTTTGGCGGAGGACACGAAGTCAACCTTAGCAATTAATATTCTCATGGGGAAAGTGGCAGCAAAAAGAAAGGCTTAGGGTGAATTTTTGAACAGAGCACTATCCGATAATGCAGTTTTATTTCAGAGAAAATGCATGATCAATCCAGTAAATAAAGCTGCATTATCAGATAGTTCTCTGTTAAAAAATCCGCCCTAAGTCTACATGAGCATTTTTTGACGGGAAGTGAGCCTCGACAATGGCTACGGCTCATGCAGGCCTGATTCAGTCATCACTCGCATTAACTATCATTGGAATAAAGTCACCTTGTTAAAAATATATATATAGAGACTGAAATTGAATGAACATAGAGCATTGGAGTCAATGGCATATTTACGAAGAAGCACATATATTTCTGTAGTGAAATTTGAATGCCACCGGTGGAGGGTGTTTCGGTAAAGAAAAGTCTCGTAACTTTTCTAACCCCCCCCCCCATCCGTCTCCTGATTGGTTATGAGACGACTGTCATGCAACAGAAAAGGTCGTCCATTGCCCTATGTGGGTCATTGCCTGAAAAACGTCAAAACATTGCCTCTAGGCAATTCTCGTAAACATTCCAAGGTAAACATTCGATGAGACTTTCTTCGCCAAGCTGTAGAACCGGATTGCGTCTCGTCACAATCGAGGGGCAAGGACTGCATGTGATGCTCTCGCTCAAGGTCTCATTGACCATGAACCATGCAGAAATTCTTTAAGGCCACTGGCCTTCGAATGGCTTCTGTGAGTGTGAATCCAGTCTGTCGACTTCGATCGTGATGCGCAATTCCAAAGTTGCATGCAGCACTAATCTGTACGGACAAATTAACTAGCTGAAAAGCGAATAACATGTGACGATAGACTTTCGTCAACTTCATGGTAGATTTTGAAAAGAAACTAAAGATGCCAGACAGAGGAGTCATCCTCATAGGTCTTGAACGAGACTTTAAAGAATTCTGGAACATGTTCGAGAAAGGAAACGGCGAAACTTGCTGCCAAAATGGCGATTTATTAGCTGAGATTTATATGCTATTTACCAAAAATTTTCCTGAGATTTCTCTACGTTTTTGCCATTAAAATTTCCTTTATTTCTTAATTTACAGTCACTACTTTCAGTGGCAAAGCCCTTTTCATTAGTGGGGGGGGGGGGGGGGGGGACCTTGGGGGAACAGGAAAGGATCCCACAATCCACCCCCCCTCCAATCGANGGGGGGGGGGGGGGGGAGGAGGACCTTGGAGGAACAGGAAAGGATCCCACAATCCACTCCCCCTCCAATCGAAATCGATCCAGAATTCAGCGAATTCTGGATCGATTGACTTATATTGCCCCTTCTTCAAGCTTTTTCGATATCATTGAACGCAAACATTAATTCAGATGCATGGACAGTTTGCAATGCTTGTCACTTTTGCTGGGGTCGAATATGGAGCTGTTGCGGCGCCGGGCGGATTTCGGACTTCTATGACTTGCCGTACATTTCGACGATATCGTCACGAAAATTGAAAACATGATATAGTTTACACTTAAGTCCCTTGATTCGAATGGTAGTTCTTCCCATGCAGTAACCTGAATCTCAAGAAAACTATTATAGTTATTCTAGTATGTCATCACGTTTATAAGCATTTTTTGTGATAACGGCTGACATTTTCAAGTAAAAAAAGAATTTAAAATTGTTCTATTATGGCCTACAATCTCCGCGCACAAGGTATCACATTATACAATTAGTCTGTGATTCAGAAAGTCAAGGGTTCCTGGAAAGTCATTGTTTTCCACACGATTCTTACGCTTCTTTACGATCAGAGATTCTTCGAATCTCTGCAATGCATTCAGTATAAAACTCAGATCAGACTAGACAACCAGTAACAAGGGTTTTAAAAACTTTTATATTTAGGTTCTGTCAAAATAAAACCAATCAATAGATGTCGATTGAATCGTCGCCTGATTTTATGACACAATATGAGTTATAATACTTTCTGCTTTCGTCTTGACTAGCAGTGACGATTTGAAACGAGAAAATTATTAGAACTATGGATGCGGATCAATCAAATACTTTAATCCTATTTTAAATATTGGGGTGTTTGATCGATTAATCGATTTTTAATCAACCCATAAATCCTTCACTGAATCTGGCCAAGGGAATGCAAAAATAAAAAAGAGGCGAAGGAAGAAACTGGCGCGCAGTCCTGCCAATCCATTCATGTCGTTCTTTATAAAATAAAATGAGAAATTTCCTTTCTATATTCGCTTTATCGAGAGTAACTTTTAAAAATCGTGATTAAAACCAATTAATCGATTAGTCTGTCGATTAATTAAGCTAATTAATGGACAGGTTAAAGTAACTAGATTTGCAGCCCAGTGAAACCTTTGTTTTTTTGTTCTTCAAAAACTGTCCAGATGCTTTCCTGACTTTTTATGCTTTGTTATGCCTTCGTCGATACTTGAGTGGAAAGTGGAAATCTTTTGTTTGTTCACTTTTTCACTTTTTTTTACAGCACTATTTCTTTTTCTTGCACAGCTAGATCACACAAGCATTGCATGAGTTTTGAAGACGCATTTGCCTGATACATAGTTAACGGAATGTCAACGAGTGGGCACACATCGAGTGTAGTGCAATCATTGTGCTCCATTAGCGACTACAGCTTTCGTTTCTTAGCTCTATTTGATGATGATTGAGATCTGAGGAGAGGGGCACAGGAGCAGGGAATCCCCCTAATGGGTTTCAGTTATAATACTAAGATACAACGTTCAGGAGGGGGGTTGGCGTGTTTTTCCGTTTTCCAGAGCGGGTGGCCTTGGGTACGCGGGGGAAGGGAATGGACCTCGTGAACTCCTCAAGTCTCCAGACAGGTGTGTTGTCTGGCAATTATCGTGTTACATGCCAGACACGACCCCAGACAAGGACTAGGGCAGGAAGCATGGGAAAAAAAGAAGTTTCGTAGTTCTCGGACTTTCACATCTATCCATCGATTTAATCTCTTGCGACACATTTTCCTTAGCACCGAAAGGTACGCATTAGGCAGTCCGCATTCACTCATGTAAACATGAAGGGCACGCCTTGCTACTTTCTTGAGAATGGCATTTCCTTACTGCTGAAGAGCCATCTTTCTTGAAAGTGCGTCAGCCCTGCCAACGATGGCAACATGTCAGGAGGTCAAATTTCCAATTGCTGATATGTTCACTGAAAATGTATGCTCAATAGGCTCTAGGAAACACGAGTAAAGTGGAATAAATCGTGCTGCATGAAGCTATAAGACACACTCATCTGTACTCGGGCGTTGTCCATTAAGAACACAGCAGAAAATCTCCAAGGACAATGGATTGTAATTCAATCATGAAATTGGTATCCTTTTCATTCCATCAAAATAAAAAGTGTATGATGATACAAGCTTGATGATGGCAACTACAGCAATAGCCCTCTTGCGCGTTCACTTCCTTCGCACATCGTGCGTCAGTAATTACTGTAGTGGCAATCCAAAACCGATTGTCCCCGCCAGTGAGCTATAAATGTTCCATTACTTCCTGCATTGTGCAAAAATGCTCATTTCAGAATGTTTAACTCATGTCTTTTCAGAGGAAGACCCCTGCACTCCACACTACATTCCACGATGGAGAAATGGAATGTAGATTTAAAACACTAATTTAATTTGGAATCCTATTTTGATACCGGAAGAGATGAACATGGACCTTTGGCCCAGACAGTTTCAGTCATAAAGCTCGTTTGGCCCAGCCCAAGGCCCCTGAGCAAGGGAAAATGCTGGCTCCAGCACAGCACGCCCAGCCTTTTCCTCAATGATGTCTATGCAGATTTTCATCGAAAGCCTCCTTTGGCTCGTCACATTAAAAGCTGACAGTGAGACTTCTGAAGCTGATTGGATGCTGGATAAGAGGAGCAGTGGCTCGGTTGGGTCAAGGGGAAAAAAAAATTACTGGAGAGAACGAACTTGCCGGCTTGCTTTTCCCGTATATGGGTGTATATCTGTCCTCATTTTTGACAGGTGATTAGAGCATTTCTTATTTCTAGGTGACGTTATAATTTTTGAACAAGATAAGTGGCCCCGTCCCACTTTCTTTCCCGCTTTATTGGAGATTCTTGTTTCTTCCGTCCGAGATGGGAATTCGCCAGAAAGATTTCTATGCCGTCTAAAATACCAGAGCTTGTGAGGCTATCATCGAAACAGGAGCCTTCTCACTCCCCCCTCAACAAAAAGGAGACATGGACACATATGGGACTAATAATCTTTCTTTCTAAAAGAGTCCCAAGCTTTTCCCTCGGACGTATCAAGAATTTATGGATATTATGCCTTGAACTGCGATATTCAAGGTTCAATGTTCACGGTTCGGATATCGAGGACATCAAGATACACTTTCACCCATTATGACTTTCCGTATCAAAGTCGAGCGTTAATCTATAGTAAGATAGGCCTACCTCTCATAAAGATAGACATTTTTGTGGGAACCTTGTGCTTAGTCATATTCACGGTTATATTTGCTCCCAGTTTTGTTTCGTCCATGAAGACTGAAGCTAGATATAGAACGGACAGCCACTGCATCGTTACTGAACGCATTCCACGCATTTACAACACAAGTACAGTGCCGTAACAAGGGGTGTGCGAACGGTGCCCCTGCACAAGGCGCCGAACTGAAGTGAACTGAACTGAAGGGGCGCCGATTGGCTGCCGGATTATTACAAAATGTAAATAAAACTTTAGAAAAAAATGCAAATTATCCTGAATTTAACTAAATTAAACAGAAATTAATACGTAATGTATTGTTGGTATTGTGGAAGCTGGAGAGGTACAGAGGGGGGGGGGCGCTGGACTGATATTTCGCACAGGGCGCCAAGTATCCTCGGTATGGCGCTGAAGAAGTATTTCCGTGACCTGAGCCACACCTAGGGTTTGCACAACTTGAACAGGTTCCCTCTCGTTCTGCTATTACCATCTAGTTGGAAAAATCACGCTCCACGTTATCAATTCCCTTAATGATCTAAAAAGCAAGAATGAGCTCCCCTTCGTTAGCCTTCTTTCAAACGAGTTGAGTCACAACCTTCCTAAACGATTCGCATATGAAAATCCTCATACCTCTCGCATCATTTTCGTAACCCGCCTCTAAATCCTCTCGAGCGCCGATTACGTTTATTTGCAGGCCTCCAGGATTGAGAAAATACTCTAAATGGGCTCATACCAGTGCTACATACAACGGAAGAATAACGCAGAGCTCTTATTGGCAATGGAAAGCTGGATTGTGGCTGAGATCCTACACATTTGGCAACTGCCGCCTGCGCGTGCGGGGAGATATTGAGTTCCTCATAGATCACCATCCGTAAGTTTTTCTTCTCGTTTGCCATCTCCAGTTTATTCAAGCCGAACGCGTTCAGAGTCCTATCGTTACTATATTCGATGTGGAGGATCTTACATTTATTCTTATTGAACTTAATGTGCTTTTTTTACTCCCTTCGTCCCAAAGCAGTAGATCCATATACGCTCTCGTTCTGTACCCCCCCCCCCCCCTTCTCCTCCCGATGGAGAAACGTATTTACGTAACATTGCCAAATTTGCTGATGCTAGTGATTTTGCAAGTGAGGCCTTTATCTTAATCGTTAACGTAAACCACAAACAGAAGCGGTTCAAGGAACTCACTCAGGGGAACTCCAGTCGCGACTGCTTCCGCCGACACTTCATTTTTCGATTGCTCTTTGCTCTCTTCCCCACAACCAGTTATGTATCCAATTACTCACTCCTCCTCAAATTCCATGTACCTCCTATTTAGCCCATAACCTCATGTGAGAAAGGTATCGAGAGCTTCAGCGAAATCTTACAGTGTTTTTCACTTGAGTTAGACAATATTTCACTTGGCTTGGACACACGTCCATGGGACGTTCCTCATGCATGAGTGGCGAAGTCAAGTGAAAAAATGTCTGACTCAAGTGAAAAACACTGTAGTAGACGTTGGCTACAGGATTCCTTCGGCCCATCTCGTCCGTCACCCAATCGTAATACTTAAGCGAATGCAAGGCAATTTCGTCATCTCCTAAAGCCGTGCCGAAAATCCCTGGATAAACGAGATTCCCTCGTGGAATTAAGATGTATTCGCTCAAAATACTCACCATGACCTTCCTTCGCGAGACTCAACGGCTGGCAATTTCTCGAATTGCTCTCATCTCCTTCTTCATGACTTTCGCACATATCAAATTCCGAGGAACTTCATCACGCAAAATGTTATTCCAGAAAAGTATTCGCAACGGTACCGATACTTCCCAAATCCCAGTCCAGTTGCATTTTTTACTTTCTTACTTAAAGGCCTTTCCTGCCTTTAACTTCCCTACCCTACTCAAGATCTTTATGTATCTTTTTGATCTCTCGACCTAGTTTAAAATCCCAACTGGAATATTCCATCTGGACCAAATCTGTAAATTCGGACCATTTCCAACTGCCAAAGAGCTGGAAAATAGTAGGTACCAGTTGTTTATTAGCTGGAATTTTCCAACTGGAATGCAGCTGGTTTTAATAGCGATTTCCAGCTGGAAAATTTCCACTTTTAATTCTATAAAGAGTACCCTACATCTGGAATGTAGCCAAATTTACAGTTGAAAATCAGCCGTTCCTGAAGATGGACCTCTGACAAAAATAATCAACAGAAAAATTCTTGGTGAAATAGGTGAATACCTAGTGATATAGCAATTAGGAACAAATCTGGAGATGACTACCTTCCAGCTGTTACTCATTGGAATGGGTTCAAATTTCCAGCTGGAGTCCAGCTGTTTCCAGCCGGGATTTTAAATTTGGGATGCACACCAACCCAGCAAACAATTCGAAACACATAACGTTGAATCAACGTTAAATCAACATTGAATCAACGTTCGTAATGTTGGTACAACATTGGTCCAACGCAGCCTTGTTTGCTGGGAAGGTGATCTACGTTATGGTCGGCACGTCATCGGATTCGCTAGTAAACGCGGAAGCAAAGAAATCAATTAGTATTTAAGTCATACCTCCGCTATTCGCAACTGACTCCAGATTGTCGTCATACAGGGGCCAGACCGAACGTTCACTCCTGTCGCTGGCTACTGATATAAGCCTTGGGAACGTGTTCATGGTCGCATAATTGCTACTGCTTCGTCTTTGTTTTGGATGATCCTGCACGCTACTACTTTAAAATAAAAAATTTACTCTACAATACAGAGCTGCTAAAAACCCATAGATACCTAATAGAAGAACAGCCATTTAAATAAATAATATTTCGCGAAATTCTAGCGCCCTTGAGGTTTACAGAAATGGTGATGGACACAGCAGAAAGGACACATTATTGCAATACTTTACATTTTTTTCTGGAACCTATCTTGGAAGTAATATTTCCCTCGGTCCTAAACTTTCGCATTCCAATGCAATTTTGAAGAGGTAAAGGTATGGCCTGTCCGCAGAGTCGGATGTGGCATCCAAAGTAATATTGATATATGTGGTACACAATGGATATTTAGCAACATTACAAATGACGAATCAACCTATAAAGGCTGCAACATTCAGCCTAGGACTGAAAATTCCATCAAAAGTCCAAAAGGAAAGTTTGATCGCTGCAAATGATATGAGTGTGCATGAAATCTTCCACGCTCCTGGCAAAAATATTTTCTCCAATGGCAATCTTCCAAGTTGAATCCTCATCTCCATACTTCCCTCCAGTTAGCATTCTGAATTGATGGCACCTGCAGTGGAAAGGAGGTACTATGCTATCTGATGAGTACACTAGATGTCAGGGAAAACGAGACATGGCATCGCCCATTATCGCGGCCATGGCATACACGATATATACCTATATAAATGTATATACAGTTCAATTGCATTGTATGCCCGGTTTACCAAGTAAATTACGCTTTGAGAGTACAAACACGGAAGAGGGCGATTTGAATCTATAGTCGAAATTAAGAATTCACGAGAGGCTAGGCTAGGGTGAATCTAATATTGTGCTCCACCGTGACGAAAACACTGCCCGTAGGCAGCGGCGCATTTTGGCTCAAGGTCAAGGGGGGGAGGTTAGCAGAAAGGAAGATGCAAAGCCCGAGGGAGGGGATACATATATACTGAATATAAGAACTTCTCACGTTCAGTAAAGACTTCTCCAGCTTCACTTTACCATAACCTATCCTAGATTGGGAGAGTGCAATTTCCTTAGCAAAGTTATGGGGCACACACTTAGCCATTACTGGTGGGATATATTGGAGCTGTGTCCAACTAGCTAAGCTTAAAATATCAAACTCAACAGAAAAATGCCATACAATAGCATCACAGTTGACCAAACTTTTAGTACATGCTCCTAGACTTTAGGTATCGTGCAACAGGATTGCCTCTTTTTTCACTAGAAACTCTTTTATCCTCAGGTTGTCCACTGCAGCAGACTGAATGGTGAAAGTTATCATTCTTGTCACAGCCTATGCCAAAGCCCACTAGTTCTTGACTTAAGATTGCAATGGAGAATGATTCAGCAGTCTTAAAAAGTATAAATGAGATCTTGGATTCTGCTATCACCTCCTTGAACCCTGTCATCACATACCTTGAAGGTCAGGCAAGCAATCATAGATTAAGTTTCTGGCTCTGGCTAGCATGTGAAATAGCCTACCCTAAGTTCAGGTAGGTGATAGGTGGAGTCCTAGCTAGGTATTGAATGGCCCATTTTTACAGGTGATGAAAGAAATAAGGCTGTGAAAAATCTGCAGTCTGCTATGAAGCATGCAATAACTTCAGAGCAAAATCTCAAGACCCATGTAACTGTTATAAAGTCTTTACAAGCTGAGTTGAAGAATGACCCTTCCATTGACATTCCAAAAGTGAGTTATCCTCTCATGTCATAGCTTTTCAATTTTCCCAAGCTATGCTATCCTTCATTCAAGTGAGACCCATCACCACAATAGCACAGTTTATGAAGTTCAGTTATTTTCCCATCTCTTTGGTGTCAAAGCCCACATTTGTGGCCTTTAGCAGTGACCAATTTCTAATCCCAAGTGACCCGTCATTCCCAAAGTACAGTGGCTTTATCACTCTTTTGGCTCAAACACTCAATGAATGAGGCTTACTTGGCCTTTGCTTATCATTTCTCTGAGGTTAGCTGGTTTGGGTCTAGTGCAAACCCAAATAAAATGAAACGTTAGTTTGAGTCTTGAGCGACCAAGTGATTGAATTATTCTTTGTGGGATACAAGCAAAAGTGGCACTCATGGCCTCCATTCAACGTGGCTGCTCTCATCTCCAATATTCTTCATGAAGAATGTGGGAGTGTGCCACAAATTTCACTCTGTGCCTGACTGACCTCACCCTCACATATAACATTAAAATTTACCCCTCATTTCTTAACTTTCTCAGCTAAAATCTACACCAGCACAATCTAGTCACCAAGGGCTCACAATTGATATATCTAATGTGCCATTTCAGCTGGTTGCCTACTTAGGAATTCTTTCTACAATATTTGTTTCTTGGATATATGTTTGTATAATCTTATGAGCACATGGCTGATTGTCAGAATTAGAATTACTCTTCATGGCAAGATCGAATTCTCTCTTTTGAAGCCTGGGGCACTCATCTTCAGCAGAAATGAGTTCATATACGGTGAAATCATTGACAGCCTATATGGCACCAGGGTCACTCCATCCCAATTCACCTAATAAGGAAAAAGTCATATTCTTCAATTGAGGTCCTGATTATTTTGGTGATAAATGTTTGTAATAGGAGTCACTTCATCTTCTCACCAATTTTTCCCTGTGCTTGGGGGAAGGGTTTATTTTTGCCAAAAATAGGGATCCTTCAAAGCCTTATATCTTCAAAAGTTGCAAATGTAATATTTTTATTATGATCTCATTTTAACAGGGATCTTCAGTTTTGAATATGATGTTCTATTTGAAAAAGAAAAGATGTCTGCAATGAAAATAGGCTCCATGAAAATAGCCATATTTTGGTAAAAAGCACTAATTTTTCATTAGCCACTATGTGTCTTATTCCTGAAATTGCAACTATTCCTGTATCACTGGCATCTTGCTTCCCAATTCACCCTGAAAAATTAATATTTTTACATTTTTCCTCAGGCAGATTGGAAGAGTTCCTCTTTGAAAATTGCAAAGTTCCAAAAGTATCTTGCCATTTCACTGGCATGTTTGATTCAAATGCCAAGAAAAAATTGCAAATTAGTTTTATATTGGTGTTCTTTCATATGTTCCTGACTGAAACTTGCTCTGACTCCAAGTCATTGTAAAAATCAGTCACCATCAACAATGCATAATATAACAGAATACGTGGGCTGGTCAAAGAGTTCCTGGAAAAAGTGACTTCTTATTGTCAAATCCCCACGATTTTTTCACTGCGTATTCTTATGTATCTTAGTAGTTCTCCCTTTTAATTTCAGATCCTTGTGTTAAAATGGAGACTCGCAAGTGCGCGCGAAGTGAAATGAGTCAGAGGGTCTTGCCACCCTTGACGAGTCATGACAAACGCGGGGCAATTTTTGTGCAGTTTCAGCTGGGAAATTCAGCGGCAAAGTGTTTCGAAACCCTTCAAAAGGCACTTGCAGACCAAGCTCCATCCCAGAGCACTGTCTACGAGTGGTTTGCGCGCTTTCAATCTGGCTCCTTCAGCCTGGACGACGATCCCCGTGAAGGTGGTCTAAATTTCACTGTCAATCCAGAGAACATTGTCTAGGAGTCGCTTCATGCTGGCAAAGACCGGCGGATCACCACCAGGGAACTAGAGAAGCTCGTTGGGGTGTCACATGGCTCGGTCATCAAGATCCAGCACGAGCACCTTGGGGTGAGGAAGGTCTGTGCTCATTGGGTTCCGCACCAGCTGAAACCGGATCACATGAAAGCTCATGTGGACTTCTGTGAATTCATGCTTCAGAAATTCGACGGTGGAGCCTTTGAAGCTGTGGGAAACATCCTCACAGGTGATGAAACCTGGATCTACTTCTACTTCCCATTGCATCCTGTGGTTCTTCGTCTCTGGTCCGAAACTGCACCAAAATTGCCCCGCATTTGTCACTGCTCGTTAAGGGTAGCAAGATCCTCTGACTTGTTTCACTTAGCGTGCGCTTGCGAGTCTCCATTTTATCACAGGGATCTGAAATTAAAGGGAAGAACTACTAAGATACATAAGAATACACAGTGAAAAAATCATGGGGATCTGACAAAAAGAAGTCACTTTTTCCGGGAACTCTTTGACCAGCCCATGTACAATATTTTTATCATTTCCAAAGTTAAATTCCAATAGTCTGCCAGAGGGAATGGGTTTTCCAGAAAGGGAAATTAGTTTTACTGTTCTGTCAATAATCAAAAATGAAAATTTCAGAGATATAACTCAATGATGAAGTCAGTTGGGCGGAAGGTTCCCAAATTGAAGGAACATGGAAAGATGACAAACTTTGATGAAGCTCTCAAGTCTTTGTTGAGAGGTATGTGATTTTTGGAAATTTTCTTCAAGTGACAGATATATCACATTGGCATTGAAGCTCAATATGCAAGTCAATAGAAATATTTTTTACTTTATTACAGATAGGCAGGAGGTAGTGCAGGAGAGTTTGAATGCTGAGGAGGGCTCTGATGAAGAAATAGTGATGACACAGTCAGAAATGCCCAGTATAGACCCCTTTTCAGGCCTTACCATGACAGATCCTGTTAGGAACATCATCTGCAGTCATATATATGATCGTTCCTCTGTCATAGATGTGCTCAAGCGTAACCCTCAAGTCCGGTATGTTCTGGCTCCCTGTTTTGGAAAATATTAAAGTTAACTTAGAAAAACCTAATAAGTTTCTTGTGTCACTAAATTAGGCTTTTATTGTACTTTTCCCTGTAATCCAGACTTTTCATCTCTAGTTTGCTGTTAATTGAATATTTATCCAAAGTTCAGGATTGGAATGCCAATTTTTTCAAAGACTATGGGTCCTCACAGTGGCAAAGTCTTATTATCATTTGAGTATGGAACTCCTGCTTACGTCCATCCTATAATTTTTCAGATGCCCTATCCCAGGCTGTGGGAATAAGAAATTCATCACCCTGGAGTCTGTTGTTCCTGACAATCAAGTCAAGAAACATCTTCAAAAAATGAAGTCTCAGAAATGAGGGTCATAAAAACTTTTCTTTCCTGCGGCTTGAGGGATGATGTGATAATCTTTTAAGCTGCCATTGATTTTGTTACACAAGACATGATTCTGAACTTGGCATTTGTGGTTACCTGTCAGAGTGGATCTTCCTTTTTTTTTGTTCTGGTATTAAAATAACAGTTGAAGCTTTCGAATAATCTAAAACATCAGCCTGTTTATTCATGACATTTTAAGCACTTTTCCTACCTGTTTTTTTTTTTCCTTCTTCAGTATAACTATTCATTTAAGTCCAATGGGTTTTCATATTGCAAAAAAGTTATTTGATTAAGGTTGTGATTTTGAGAAGTTCAGCATACCTTGGACTCGAAGTGAAAAAAAAAGATCCATCCAATGGCATCCTACCCTATTCCTTGAATGAGTTGTTGAAGTTTGATGGCACTCACAGTTATGATTGTGTCTCCTTTGTGCCTGGGACAAACTTGTTAATGATTAGAATGCAAAAATAAAATTTATGAAAATTAGCAATTATTAGGAATTATGCTTCAGCAGCATAGTGATTCAGGTAAGTTAGCAATAACTGACTGGTGGAGAGAATGAGTGTTCTCAATATGCCATATCTAAATCTTGGCAGCTTTTGCTATGCATGCTCACTCTTGCTGGAATGGGGTTGATTGCTTTTCATCCAGTCATTTTTTTTAATCACTCAATAATGACAACTTCTGTTTGGGGTTTTATGCTTTTTCTTTTGGTTTTTTCAATTGCAATAGGAGTTCATTGCTTGGACTTGTCCCCAATGCCACCTAAGACTATTTGCTCATATACACTCATTAGAATCAATGTTGAACATTGGATACTAAGGTTCAGTTCTGACTTCCACTTTGGAACATCCTGATCTCAGTGGTAGGATCTGTTGAACAGGTGACATATATCCAATTTGTTTGTAGAAGCCATAACTCTGCAGACTACATGCCAACATTGGGGTTGGTTAATCCCCTCCTAAAAGGTGTGTTTAGTAAGACTACTATTCCCATTAATGTCATGATAAATCTGCTCTAGTTTTTATTTTTTTAAAACCCTTTTTAGGAACTGATGCTAAGTACCTTGGGCCTGTTCAGGAAGACAGAAGTCATCAAGTTCATTTGTTGTCACATATAACATTGATATAGAATAAGGTTGTTGAATGAAGGGAGAATCAACTCCAGCATGAAATGGAGTGTGAGTGCTGCAGAAAATCTCATATTGGCAGGAATGGTTTAATATGTAGATAGACCTGTCTTTTCCTTAATGTGGCCTTCCAACCTCTGAGTTCCATCATATAAGACCTTATATTATACCATTTGGCAATGTTCATATTTGTAATACATAAGCATGAAAATTTCTTGTGAATTGCTGGCTTCAAATTGTGACAGGGCAGAGTTTGATGCTTTTGTCTCATTCAGGGATGCATAATTTCCACCTGTTGTGTCTTTCTTAAGATTCTTAAATCTCCCTCTTGTTGTTCATCATGCAATTGTGCCTGCCTGCTTCATCAGTGACTCTTAGATTGCAGTCTTAAAGAAATTAATTGAACAGCTTCAAAGCAAAGGTTGAATTCTGCACATGATGCATAGAATGTTGTCTTGTGTCTTGGAATTAAAGATGTGGATAGCTTGAATTGAAACAAACATGAAAGTATTGAGTTTGAAAAAACAATTTTCTTCATTGCCTGTTATGAGTGTGTCACTTTTACTTGCAGGGCAATGTTACTGGTTATATTTTTGCCTATGGCTTCCAAAAATTGGCAGTCAAACTATATTACTTCATCAGGTAATATATAATTGTTGAGCCTTTTGGATGCCCTACCATACTCTCCCCATCCTTGTTGACACTATTTCACCCCTTGGTGTTGACTGCCATCATTTTCTATGCCAAAACCCTAGCTGAAATTTCAAATAGGGTGACTTTCCTTATCAAAACATTGAAATTTTCACTTGACAATCTCAAAAAAAAACTGCAAAGACTAAACCAACTCCCTAACAAGTCTCCTGGGGACCCATCATGACCACATCTCAATAATATGTTCAGCTGCACATATCAGTTGTATGAATATGAATCTTTGTATCAAATTAATTTATCTTGGGGAAAAAATTCAGAATTTCCTTTTCAAGATAAGTTAATTTAATGTATTTTTCCTCATGTACTGTGTGATTTTTAAAAAAACACTGCCATTTTCTGTGGGAGAAACACAATTTCATAGAGGCAAAAATATATATATATGTTGGCTATGCAATTGACATAAGACAGTTACAAGGTGTTCAGATGTATGTCAGCTTTTTTTCAGCACCTCTGCCTAAGTCTTGTAATGCCCATTTAGAGGTAAATTGAAGGTACTTAGAGGTGGATCGTGCCACCTTGAGTGAGGTAATGATCTGTGCTCAGCTGTGTCAGAATTCAATTATATTCAGCAAACAGTTGGGTTATTTTGAGAATAGCCTGTAGAAAAAATATAGGTCCATACTTTGAGTGGAAGCTGGGAAAAATGAGTTTTAATTTGATCTTGGGAGCACAAACTGGCACAAACAAACTAGAGGGTGCTGTTGTTGACCAGAGAGCTCCCCTATCTTCATGCTATGTCATTTTTTAAGGAGAAAAAAAAACCTGTAAGGTTTATCTTTTGAACCTTACGTGAGCCTCTCTGCCAATAAAATATCAGTATTACCTGAGAGCCCTTTCAAAAGATTTGGCCTTGAAGCCAATTTAAAAAATAAGAATTTAGTCAAAATTGGTATAAGTCTCTAACAGGGAAAACTATTTGAATTTTTTAGATGATGGAACATAGACCATTTCCGTATTTGAGGTGAGATCCATGTGTAAACTTTGTAATGGGACAATGCAAAGCACAAAGAATTGCTATGAGAAAAACCCAATCTCTTCAACATCTTGTATATGTCTAATATCAAGTTTATGAATCTTATAATTTTTGCTTGAATCTACTTACTCATGAAATGTGGAGTGTTTATTTTGAATCACCCTATATACAGGATTTTAAATTTATTAGGGTTGTTTCAAAAGTTTGCTAAACTTTCAAGTTTAGGAGAGAAGAAATCAAAGATGATCCCCCATTAGGTTACCCAGTGGGAATGTCTAATGAAAAGAAAGTTGAAGCTGTGGTGTCACAAGAATAGCCCCCAAATTAAATATTGGGATATAGGGTAAACACCCCAGTTTTTGGCCACTCTGATACAACTCCCATAGGAATTGGACACCCTGTGTGCACACTGGGAAACACCAGTAATAGGGCCTTACAGGAAGGTATTGAGCTTAAAAAAAAACTAATTATACTGGATACCTCACTGGCCAATAACTGGAAACCAGCCAGAAGTCAGGGTGCTTACCCTACCTCACCGAATTATAGGTTTTTTTCCAAAGTTGTGAAAATTGGTATTTTTGGTGACTTGAGCTTGCATTTACATGCAACTGCTATTGCAACTGCAATCAGTATATTATTTTAAACCTTTGAATGTTTACTTTCAATTGCTTTTTTCAATTTACATGCTCTAGTGACTCCAATTTTACATGGTTGCAAAGAATTCTATGAGCATGAGAAAATGTACAGGGTCTTGCATCCCATGTGATGATTTCCTAAAAGTTGTAAAGAAATTAGCTGTTGAGAATCCAACTTATGCCTTTTTCTACTGGGCGATTCCATTATGCATGAACTGACTCACCAAAGCAGCAGCTAAATTTGCATGTTTGAAATTACACAAAAAAAAGCAACCCTAGCAGACTTATCATTTGTTGCATTCTGACATTGAGCTTTCCAAATGTATTGGTTAGTTTTACTAAATGCCCTATGGTAAAACACAAGGCTAAAGTCCAGAAGAGTACTTGGTAAACTTTGAAATAACATTTAAAAAGAATTTAAACATAATAGGAGTAAATGTTAAACTTATTTCAACATTTTCTTCTGGGATGAAGAGCCTAATTTTGGTTGTTTAAATGTGAAAATACTCCATGGTTTCACCATTCAAGCTAAGCACTTAACAATGGTTTTAAAATAATTGCACCGGCAAACAATGTGTAACACATTTATTACAAAATATAATGTCCTCATACTTTGAAATGCTTCTTCCAAAGTGCAGATTGTGCATCCTAATAGCAATCAACTTTATTACACAGAATAAGCACTCTGCTTATGAATCACAACAAAGATCAGGATGAGACCTCATTCAGTTCTCATCCTTTTAGCAGGGACAGTGGTGCCTGAAGATGAGCAGATATATTCCAACTGAGGCATGAACTCATTCACTGCTTTTACCTTTACCATGGGAATAATATCTCCTGGTTTCAGTCGCAAGTCCACTTTCTGCTGCAGCAATTTCATTTGTGCACTGTTGGGAATCCAAAAAAAAACTCAATATTAGAACAAATGTCATCTATAACTTTACAATTTCAAGCCAACCAAAATGTGTTTTGGTTCAGATTCAACCCCTAACAAACTGAGTAGAGGTCACTTTCAATTACAACTTACAAGTCTGAAAAATATATAGACTTTGACATTTAACCTTTTGGTGTCCACAACCACATTATCTTGTGTTGGTGCAGTGCCAATGTATCTAAAGGAAAAACTGAGTGACAGTGTCAACATATTCAAAATACTCAGACCCGAAAAGGTTAATCAAATTCGTTCAGTATTTTACTTTCATGTAAATCAACTTTCTAAACTGACCCAAAGACCCACTGATCAACTTGGAATGAGCATGTATAAAAACATATTTTCATGGCCAAGGACAGCCCATATCCTTATTCCCTATGTATGGCCACTACATAAATGCTGACATGATATGACTTGCATAATGGCCTTTCTTTGCCATTTTCAAATAACTAAATTTTCACTGTTTAGGAAGCATGACAGAAAAGCTCTCCTTTTAGTATGCAGGATATGCATGCATCTGAATAAATTCTAAGAAGCATCAGGACCTTTCAATTTCTACCTTTAAATCACATGGAAATAAGTTATGGCATCTAAGTGGAATAAGCAGGTTTATCACTATTTTATATTTCATGGTCTTCAGACCAATGAACAAATATATATCTTAAGGAATCTGATTAAAACAATACTACTACTGAACTTCACTGTCTCTTCTCCTGGTGGCTCTCATTCAGTCTCATAAACAAAGCTTGTCATGCTCCTGGTTGAAAAATGCATGGCTTTTGGTCCCATTTAAAAGAATTTGCAGGGATCCAATGACATTTACAAATTTGTATCAGGATTTTTCATCCTACCTGTTGCACTTGTAGATGGTGACATTCATTGCTTCCAGAGCACGTAGGACAGAGTCCCTGGAGGAATGAGGGAAGAATTCCTTGACTAGGTCATCCACCATCATTAAAACCTGATCATTGAAGATAGATGGCTGGAGGTTCACAACACACTTGATTAATTTGTTATGGATTAGGGCCTGTGAGATCTGGTAGGGGTGTTTGGCCTCTTCAGCTGCTGAGATTTCAGGAAGCACTTCCACTCTTGGACCCAGCTGGCATTGAGTGCCTGAGTTCGGAATGGCTAACGGGGAAATTGGATGAGGACTAGAAGGAGGACTGGAAAGGTCAATCACTTCTTCCACTACACGTTTTGGCTGATTGGACTGTGTCCGAACAGGGACAGCAGCCAACGCAGGAATCACGGTTGGTGCTGGTCCATTGGTTGAGGTGGTTCTTTTCAATCCATTCATTTGCACAAGTTGAGGCAATGGCTTCCCTGCCACCGTAGTACCAGGAAAATTAAGAGATAATACCCCTGGAGATGTCACTGGATTGGTATTCCGTAAAATGCTTTTCACCTGTCCATATGGTGGTGGAGCAGCCCTAAGAAGAAGGAGCACTGGATCACCTTCACATTCATGCTGCTTAGCATGAATTACCATGGAAGGACAACATGAATTTCAAGTTAAATCTAATAATTCTTTGGAAATGTGAAAAGACCTGAAAGTTGTGAGCACCTGTAACTACTCAATAAAAATAACTTTCATTAGGAACCTTGAATTTTAGCAGCCTGCAGTTTCAAGGACAAGGGAGCAGCTTAAAATGTGCATATACTTCTGAATTCATATTTCGGTCACCAACATTATAGATTAAAATAAGATAAAATTTACAAAATCCCGCCACTTCTAAAACAACTCACACTGACACTCCAGGCTCAAAATCTTACTTGAAAGGAGAGAGGGTATAGATGAGATGTCAAATTTGTAGCACAATGTGCTACCAAACAGAGATAACACACATCAAGAACATAGTCTCATCTTCAGCTACTATGAATGTACATTCTTAGACATGTTAGCCAGTACTTAGGGAGATTTATAGGACATTGTAAACAGTACTTACAATCTGAATCCTGACCATGAGACTGCACAGCCTTTAATTATAGATATATTAGCAGAGGTACCTGGTGTTGCACAGGTGAATATTGTATACGTCCCATATTTGAGGATTAAACTCTTTCACTGCAGTGGTGAACTTTTTTCACACAGCAGCTAGTACTCCCTAACCCATATCAATTCTACTATACAGCATAAGAGTTAATACTATTTTAATTTCTCTTTGGCGAACCCAGCAAGAAATTATTTAAAATATCCAGCTTTTACTATACAATCAATTGCAAAATTCCAGTAGCAGGCTGCATGTTACAACTTGAATTATCTTAACGATCCCCCAAAATTTTGACTCCTTGGGGGGTCTGTAATAGTAGATTGGCCAAATCTGCACTAAATAAGGTAGCACAGGGGGTCCAAGCTTTGAAACGCCACCTAGCCTATGACCATCCCCAGACCAAATGAGGAAGCCATGCTAAGTTTAGTCAGACTGGGATCAGAGGCATGGCTGTGCATAAAGGACAGGAACACAAACACTGAAATATAAGTAGTATAGATGGTTAAAGTAGCATATATTCTAGGTATCGACTTGAATTTTAAACCGATTTTACATTGCTTAATCACTTTCAGTCACAGCTTTCACTGCTTATTGCCTTGATTGATCAATTCCATATCAGGTCTTTTTGAGGTCTCCAAGTTGTGAGCATACATGAGATTATTCTGATCCTCACCTTACAGCTGCAGTGACAGTTGTAGTGGCACCTTGAGTTGAACCCCCAACTGAGCTTGGAATCAAGGCAGGAGCTTGTGGTAAAGGTTGTGCTTGATTACAAGCATTATTCCCAGTCCCAATGATGGCTGTAGTGCCAGCTGGAGATCCTGCTAATAGACCCACAGCCTGAAATAGAGTAAGTACATTAATTAACCAATAACAAATTGCCAGAATTCCAAAAAAAGAATAACAGAATGCATTGAAAACTGGCTAAAATGTTTCATCTGAACTTTCTTATATTCTCTGATAAGTTCAATCATAATGGTCTGGAGTGAGCTCTGTAACTATGACACAGCATTTGTTACTGCAATCATAGGCCATGCATGGTACATGAAGATATGGATACATTTAATTATATATTTTTATATAATTTATAGATGTTGTATAGCCCTAGAGAGGTTGTCTGAAACACATACACCAGGCAATGCCACCAGATGACTTGAAGTGGTTCGATTCAAAGCAGTCAGCACTTGATTCCCTCCCATTGCAGATGCAGCTGTCCTCCAATCTCCACTGCACATATTAATGATAATCCTCATGAAATGATAAAGCATTACAAACACCTGAAGAAGTTACTAGACAACTCACTTGCAAAGCAAATTCCCAATGCTACTAGAAATGACCGAGTTAGGAGGGTTTGTTCTGGTGGCTGCCACTGCTACAGCAGTATTTGAAACTGTAGCACCATTGGTAAGCTGAGATGGTACTAATGAATTTGGCCACCGGGTAAAACTATTGAGTGGCTGAGCCTGGGTGTGAGGATTCATGGGATTCTGAGGGGCTGAGGTGGTGCTAATAGGACCAGTTGAGACACTTGCTGTTTTTGCTGTTGTTGGCCAACATTCTTCAAATGGGGTCCCAGCTGGAAACTGTGCACGGATATTCTCTACACTGACAACTTCACAGACTTCAGATGAGAACAATTCATTGCGAATCCCTTGAACCTTGCAGCAGAACTTTAGATAAGCCAATTCCCAACCATCAACCCGTACACTATTCCTTTTCAAGTTCTGAATTTCACCTTCAAAGAAAAATAGAGGGATGAGTTTCACATTGTCCTTGGAAGTATAGGGGACAACAGGTCCAGTTTCTCCACCAATGCGAATGAATCCACATCTATCACGAGCAGTGCTCTGCTTCAAAACAAGCTTTCTATAACACAGCTCAAGAAACTCATAAAACTGTCCAGCATCAGAAAGTCGCACCACGAGGTCCTCTCCAGTGAAGGGATCTCTTCCATATGAGTAGCCACTGTATCTCTCATTGATCTCATTCAGAAGCTTCATTTCAGCCTCAGAGATGAAATAACTTCGAATACAAGTGCAGCTGATGATATCCTGAGGCAGGTGTGGCAGGAACTTATTTAGGAGCTTCAGTTCAGCCATCCGAACTGCACAGAACTTTTCCGAGGTATTGCGATACACATATGGAATATAATCATTTGTGCCAAAAACATGCCACCCAAATTCTCCCTTCTTTGAGCGGTAGTCCA
Organism: Darwinula stevensoni; assembly: GCA_905338385.1. Lineage (NCBI taxonomy): Eukaryota > Metazoa > Arthropoda > Ostracoda > Podocopida > Darwinulidae > Darwinula > Darwinula stevensoni. Next base: position 20,889 of record CAJPEV010000773.1, on the reverse strand, counting down.
GACTATTTGGGTCTGGTTCTAGAGGCTTCAGACTGCTCTGTTGTTGCTGTAGTGTCACTTGTGGCTGTTGTTGAAGACCTTTGGTCCCATTCATGAAATAATCCAGCATTGTTGTCTGACCAGTTTGTTGAGCAAGAGGTCGAGCAGGAAGAGATGGCCGTGTAGTTGCCTGCTGCTGAAGTTGTGCCATCTTCTGTCGATTGGTTTCCTTGATCTTTTCTGCCATCTGGCAAATTTCCTCTTCATCAAATAGTTCATTCTTCAGCACACACCTCCCTGTAAGCAGGTCAAATCATTTCTTAAATATTCCTTTCTATGACCTTTATACATTCCATTTTTTGAACTAACCTATAACAGCTGAATATTATGATCTAATGGGAAGGCAGAGAAGCCTAGACATTTTCCCAACAGCAATAGTCAGAAAGAAAGGCAACATTTCAAGCTGTCTTCACTACATTTTTCCAACACCACTTCCAAGGCAAAGTAACTAAGTAAAAATGTGTTACACGTGACAAGCTATTTTCTTCCATACTGAACCGTCAGTTATTTCTAGTAAGCAGTTACCAGGTACAAGGCTGCATTTATGAAAAAGTCCTAATACGAACTTATTAAATTGTGAAGAATAAGGCCCAAATGCAAAAACCTAATTTAGGGGAGATAAAAGGGCCTTCAAGTTAAAAAGCTTTTTCTCCCACAGAAGTCCATGTGATCATAAAGGACCGTTAACTAAAGGAGGTTTTAACATTCGGGCCGTAGTTTCCAGAACATTTGAATAAATCTACTTTTCTGCACGGAAGAAAACATGCTCTAAGGAAGATTGTAATGATGCGCAGGAAAAAAAACTTGTGCGACTATTTACATGGAAAGTGGAATTGATTTCCCCTACAGTCCGTTGCGTTCAGCATTCCTATTTGTCAATTGCCTATGAATAAATCAGGGCTAACAAAGGCTCACTGCAGCCTTCTGCCCGAGTCTGGCTAGTGGGAAAAGCCGCCTGGTAAAATTCAAATAGCGTAAGTATTATCTTGTTCACATTACTGACAATTGGTGTAAGCAATTGTTACGACTACTGCAACAAGCTGCTTCCTGTCCCTCTCACTCCTGGAATCCGGGGTGTCAACGTTGTCGTCATATACGGAGACACACACGCAATCGGAATAATCTCGTACATGCTCAAATGATTAAGATGGGTGACCTCGCGTTGATCGTTCCGTTCAGGCCAAAGGAACTCCTTGCAGTTAAAAGATGAATCTTGCAACGTGGCTTCCATTCCTAACACTTCACTTTCTTCTCCCTTTAGGCCTACCTCTTTCCTATCGCCCTCACCAACTTCTTTTTCCATTTTTGTCCCTAGTAATGTTTGACTTTTTCCCTCATCTAGAAGGGCTGCGTTGATTACTTTGCTGGACTTACTCGTGCTTCCGCAATAAATGTTTATTTGCTATCATAAGTATGTCTCGCTTGCAGCATGAATGGAATGCCTTCTATTGTGTATTCTCATTTCTCAAATGGCAAGAGATCGGGATCACACCCGAGGAGCTACTCATAGGCCATCCCGGACGGAAGCGGGAGGATGAAGGCAAACTGGTTTTCGGAATGAGTCCCGATGGACCCTGCCACGAAAGGGTTGGAATTATAACCTTGTCAGGTGTCCGTACGCGATTACTGCTTTCAACGGAAACGAATGAAATATGTCAGCAGTCCGCATTCCTAATTAATCACTGTCATAATTGTGCATACTAGAAGACATTGGTATCCGTTGCTTCTATTCGGAATTATCAAGAAGCTTGACTGTACGCATGCTGCATTCACGTGTGCCGGAAAATACGAGCCTTGGAAGTTGGTAAGCGACTAGTTAATTGGGGCGGAGAATTTAAGGGCAATGGGGAAGGGGGAAGACAAACGGAGCTGAGTGAGGGGAAGAGTGGGAGAGGGAAGGGCAACGGTCTATTTTACAATTCTGCGCTGAGGGCGGGGCCAATCAACCACGAGGCACCAACTATCATTTCCTGGTTCAATAATAAATCAGATTGACTTAACAATGGACCCTATCCCTTGGATGGGATTGATGCTGCCTAGAGCCCAACTGGTCTCCTTTTCTCTATCCTATTTTCCTTATTGTTTACCGAAACTACTAGGAAGAGATATCGAGGGGAAAACAACATTAAGAGAGATTTTTTACTCCAACCCCAACGAGTGGATAAGTTTTCCCAAGGATATCTGATTTTGAGTGGCGACGGGCTCAGATACGGAATTATGACGAATTTCGCTTAATTCCTCAATGGGATAAGAGCAGTGATGGAAAAATTAGCCAAAGTTCAAAAATTCTGTCTGAAAGCCTAGCACCTGAACAACGCGGCCTAAAGGGCTTATTACTTATTAGTGCTAAGCTAAGCCGAGACGTCCGAGATATTTTAATCTCTCGGACGTCGCGTCGTTACATCAGTGTAATCACTATTGTGATAAAGCACCTAAAGACACAAGAATGTCGATAACAGTAACTCACCTGTTGCGTCGCTGATATACTTCGGGAGATTCATGACTCACGTATGGAAAATTGCCCGCTCCCTACGGGTACGCTCAATGCGGGGTTGCACACTGCAGTCAAGTAGAAGCGAAAAAGCTGCAAGTGCAGCGGCTGCGAGGACCATCCCAAGTTCAGCTAACCTCTTCCAAGGGGTCTGAAGAAAACAACGATACAGGATGTGAGAGGGTAACTGAAGCATCTACACTGCGGGCCGCGCAGGCGCTCCAACTGAAGCCAACCAATGAGAAGAGGATTGCAGAAAGGAGGTCACGTGAAGAGACAGCCCACTTGCGCGCGCCTCCATGGATAGCCTCGATATAGGTCTCCGCAATGGGACAAACCTGTGTAATGCGCGCGCCGGTTTCTCCAGACAATGCAAGCGTAGCCTCGATGCAGGGTATCCCATAGCACAGCTATGGTTATATAGCGAAGGAGCCCCGCCTATGGTTCACCCACGGTAGAGACTGATGCGTCGCGCAGGCAGCTGACTAATCGCTTCCGCTTACTCTATTCCAGGTAAGCCTGACAGAGGCTAAACCGAACTAGGAGCGTTCCTATTGGGTCCTTACATTAGCCTCACTTCAGGGTGTGAAGTTCATGTAGCAGACTTCGATCTTCTTCCACTGCAGTAGAAAGGCTGAATCAGCCCTGACATATGCAAGCGCTGAGAATTGCGCATGCGTCTGGGCATAATCAGAAGCATGAAATTCCCGATCGGCCGTTGTTTGTGCCCACAGGTCTCACGATCTTGGAAAATATGCCTCATATGATGAGTTGGTTTCTGGAGCAAGTCAAACTCTAGATTCCAGTTATTAAATAAAAATTTTAGCCGAATCGGAATTCCAGGTTTGACAAAACCAATCCCTCGTATTCAGAAACTTCAGGTATCAGGCACTATCATTCACTACCATGACGAATAACTTGTCCACTGTCCTTTGTTCACTATGTGAATACAGGTACCGTTCAGTCATATTCCATAGCCAACGATTATTTCACGAGTCTATGAAATTCCCAAGGCCACTGTTGCTTCGACCTTGGGCTCACTACTGAAACAAAAGTCACCTTTGACCTCGTTAAGACATGACTTGTCCTTGGATCAAAGATGTCCTTCATTTCTTGTGTATTTCAAGGCTGATTTTTTATGTATTTCTATTTTCATAAATGCTTCGACATCAAACATCAGGTAAATCGTAACTTCAATCCGATGCCATGGTAGGAAGCATAAACACTCATTCCATAAATAAATGTTGCTCTAATCGTTTTTGTAGCCTAATGATTTTTAAGCATCATATAATAATAATTATTTTTTAAACTTTGTGTAGCAACAAGTTTTCTCATCGAATTTCTTGAAAATGGCGAGAGACCTGCACAGAAAGATGGAGAGGGAGAGATTGCAGACTTGCCACAGAAAGAGAAGGCATCATGATGGAGGTGTTCCCGGAGCTTATGTTTCGAGTCCGACTGCCCGCGAAGTCATGCTTCCTTCCTTGTCGGCGGGCCGGTCGGTCAACCCGCCAGCACCGACACCGAAGAGCATTCTACACGCTCACCACAGTCTTTACGCCAGTTGAGTAACGATGTCGCATCGTAAAAAGGCCGTTGCCCTTTCTTCGCGAGGGCGCTCTGAACGAATAAGGAAAGAACCATCCCCCCGAATGCAGGATCGGAATTTTCACAATGAATAACATTGCGAAGAAAATGCATGATAGAAATAGAAAATATAATAATTCTGGCTATCCCTAAGGAGATAATCTCATCATCACACCTTTTAGCCATAATTGCAATATTCAAATCTGAACAAATTGATGGAATATGACAAATGAAAGTGCTGTTGAACAGTTCACTCACAAATCATGGTCACTTTTCATCCGATAATTTTTCAGGCATTTAACGTGAAAAATTATTGCCCATTGAAATTTTATTTTAGGTTGCAAATATGCCATTGCAAAAATGATTCATTTGTAAGCAACTTTAATTATTCAACAGTGACTCAGTGCAGATCGACCGTTGGGCCCTTCAACCATAAGTAAGGGCGGAAAATTTGTCACGGTATCACGTCGCAATCATTTGGCGAGTTTGCTTCTACTCTCCTCGCATGAACGGTTTTTCATACCTCACATTCGTGGCTGAGACAGGAAAACAAGTCCATGCATGTTCTGAAACGCAAACAGGTGAACAGTTGGGTGGGGGCGATGGCTTTAGGACTTCATGCTATTTCTTTATAGAAAAAAAAATATCGTGAAGAGCATAGGAGAACCCTTTTGCAATGCTTCTGATGGACAGAAGTCTGGTCACCCACAGACCGATTAGGTAGGACGTCAGGTTTGCACATGGAATATGTGGCTTTGGCAACCGTGCGCCAAGTGCGTATTGCCGTGGGCGCAGGTTCCGTGATTCGTTGCGCTAATTGTGGCGTACACATAATATAAATGTAATATTTTTCCCATCATAAGTGAATTCTGAACTATTATCTCCTGTGTTGTTGAAAATTGATATTTCGAGCAGAATTTACCCTCAAAACTAAAGGGCTTGTGCCTTCAGAGAGTCACGACAATATTAGAACGCTGAAGTGTAGTTGACAACTCTGCAGAAAAGCCATGCACGCGCGGACAGTTGCTGTTTCGGTACGATAAGAGTTTAAGAGGTCAACCTTTTTAAAGGTTATTTGGAGCCATAGGGATTTGGATTAAGTCTTATGTTGAGCCTAGACTATGATGCTCATGACATGCCTTTGGCTGAGCATTATATCTAGGTTGCGAGACGTAATGATGAAGCTGCAGGTCTCCCTGAGTGCGCTGCCGATGCCTAGATATAGAAGAGGAGTAAGCTTGGCTTTGGTCAATTCCGCATCAGGAAAGTTGTCTCTCAACATTTAGTCGATCAGTTCGCCTAGGACTTATACTTAAGCTATTTTGTGTTACTTCTCATGAGCTACTGGACTGAGGCCTCACTCATTGTCATGAAAGTCGCTGTGCAATGGAAATTGAAAGAAAAAGGTACTCATTGAGCCTCGGCCTATTTAGGGCAGTAGTATAGTCCTATAGGGCTTCCCAGGGGAGACTATCATGTGAATCTAATCTTATGGGCCCAGGCCAATGTCTGCCTTGTGCCCCTTCATGCCAATACTAGCTTTGCTGTTGACTTATAGAGGTCTAGGGAAGCATGTGCAGTCCCTTTATCATTTCTATGCTTATGTCTTTAGGTCTGCAGCAAGGGATGCAACCAATACTTCAGTTATTATCTTGTACATTCTAAGCACTCATCTTTCAGTTTTGTTCCTTAGGCCACAGGGCAAGAAGTACTGTACAGGGATCAAGCTTTGATAGAAGATTCATGTAGCTTGTAACAGCAACGTTCCATTCCTGCTGTAGCATTCCTGGCATGAGGACATAGTCTTAGGTAATAAATCTTATCTTACCTATAATCCTAGCATGCATCTTAGCATCTTAATTGTGAAGGCTGAACTACCCAGTGTTCACACCAAATCATTTTCACTAATAATGACAGTATTTTTAATTAGATCATCACAATTTTCTAAATGAGGCATATTAATAGAGTAAAGAAAGGAAGTATCTAATTTTAAGAAAATTGACCCATATTATCACATTCTATACCAGTTCAAACTTAATAGGTAAAAAAGTGTGCTGTACAAGCTCGCTGATGCATTCACTTCAGTCAGTGAAGTGAATGGAAGTTGTGTGTGTGTGTCTTACCAAATAGCCTAAGAGACAGAGGGCATGGTGTTTTCCCTTTGTTTCCTAAATTGATAATGAAATGTTTGCCTAATACCAGGTATGAATTTCCTTTGAATTAGCCAAAAATGTCATCAAAATAGGTGATGAAGGGAGAACATGACATTGCCCCTTTTGTAAGGCATGCACAAGCTTTCCTTCACTTCACTGGCCGAGGTGTATGCATCAGCATGCTTGTACGGCACACTCTTTAACCTATTAAGTTTGAACTGGTGTAGAATGTGATATTATAGGTCAATTTTCTTAAAGTTAGGTACTTTCCTTCTTTACTCTTTTAACATACTGCACCTAAAAAATTGCATCGATCTGATGAAAAGTACTTTAATTATTGCGAAAATGATTTGGTAGTTTTTTTTTTTTTTAACACTGTAAGTATTCATTCATATATAGGTTTAAGTTTGAGAGACCTGAGACTCCATTGGGACAAGCTAAGCTTGACATTGGAGTGTTGGGCCTGTGGTAAAGACCTAACATCAGGCTCTACAGTCCTACTAGCATGGCTACCATACAGGCTGAAAGAACTAGGTCTTCTGAACAGACGGAACAAAGTGAGGAATATGGACCACAATTGGTGAAGAAATTGGAAGTGAGTTCTAGTGGCTGAACTATCTATCCCTAGCATAAGAAAATAAGGTAGGTAGGGATATGCCTCTATCAAGAAGATCCAACTGTTTTCCAAGTATTTACCAATGTTTATTTGGAGTTTTGGTCAATATCCATGTGACTAATACTATTTGATGTCTACGTGCAGGGTGCAACATAAGTCCCTTTACCAAGAAGATTTATTTTTATATTTGGCTGCACTGATTTGGCAACACTGATTTTAATATGCTGTAGAAATAGAATTTCTACTAAACTGCCAGCTGGTAAACTCACTACTGCACCTAGCGTTTTAAAATCAGTGGTGCAAAATCAGTGCATCTCAATCCAAAAATTATTATTCTTGGTAAGGCGACTTATGCTGCACCTTGTATAACTTGACAGACCTTAAGAAAAGACTTTGAAACTCTTGATGCTCCCTATGACTACAGTCCATCTATGACTATGAAGTCCTTTGAGCTGAACTGAATTGGGAGGAAGTTAGCATTATTCACCTGCATCATCATCTGATGCAAGAAGTGTACACTGGTTCACCCTTCCCTTCTTCCATCTTTAACACCTCTAAACATAGGCCCTTGTGACTGATCAATTTTATGTATCTCTGCTACGTTGATATGGTTGTAATTTACAAATGTATTATCTACCCTGTCTTTTTATTGAATTCATACCCCCCCATAGGAGCATTTCCATCTAGTGCAGGTAGACATGATTCACATGATTGTTTTTGGATCTTCTGATGAAGCAGATCCTCTGGAAGAGTAGTGTTTTCTCCATTCTCCAATATATGGGGGGCATAAATTCAATCTGAAAACAGTGTATGTTTGTCCTATATCAATATCATCATGATCCATGGTGATACGTTCATTTCTTTGTGAATCCACATAGGTACCTTCAGAGAAGAGATAATCCCTCTTGGGAATATTTTAGTAGTGTTGATTTTGTACATATCTTCATACTATTCTGCTCACCAGCTCAGTCCTCTGCCAATATTTCAGCATTTGCTTTTGCACTCTGTAGGCTTACATAGGGTAGCAAGAGAGTCAAGAAGGCTTTTTCTTTACCAGTCTCTTCTTCATCTTCCCTTTTCCCTCAATAGTTTTGCTCCTGTCTAGCTTGATCCTCAGCAGCCCTTTGTTTCCATTTGCCTTTCCCCATCCTGTTCTGTTAGCACCAGGGTTCTTGGAATTTGTTATCCATAAAGTTGGCATTGATATGGAGTAATCCATTAATTCATGCATGTTTATGAGAAACTGATGGGAAATCATCAGAGTAATGGATGGTTTATTTCCATAGTTTCATATGCCTGATTAAACATGTTTTTCTTGTTACTTAGCTAACAATTTTAGGTTTTCTTTTTGTCTATGGAGTCATTAACTGTTGACAAAGTTAACTCTTTGCAGTTCAACCTCATCCCCAGGATGAAAAAACTTACACACAATCTCTTGGGTTCTATATCATTTGTAGGATGTGACACCATGTTTATTTAACATCATTGCTTGTGTCCTTTATTGAAACCATGCAGTTATTGTTTACATAAGGCCAGTTTATCCTGGGTAGTGCCGTTGAGAGAGTTGAGTCAAAGTTGTCGCATTATGGTAATAATTTTGCTCAATGGAACTGCTATTCTTTTGCATGTTTATAGGTGTTATTTTTACTTCATCAAATGGCTAGAAATTACTCAACTAAAATAGAAATAATAAAACCTCATTCAGACCTATTTCAATAAAAAACTAAAAAATTGGATTTTTTGGCCTGCAAAACTTAAAAATAATAGGACTGCAAAGGGTTAATATGGTGCTGTTTTTATGAAAGGTAGCTTGTCTCATTTATGAATTAATAGCAGGAGGCAAGGAGTGAGATCCTGCAGTTAGATACTGAATAATTTATTTATTTGATGGAGAAAATATTGCCACCTTACTGGGTACTAAGTGAAAGGGCTCTGGTGTTATGTTTATGGCACTCCACCCCACCCTCTACTTCCTTTTATATTTGTAATTTGGCAAGCCATGAAATTTGAGAATCACAGCCTTTTAATTGTTTCTCAAACCATTTGAAGAAACACCTACTTTAAGTACTGACAAGACTTTTCTTTCTTCTTTCAGCAACATGGAGTAACAAGTGGGGATGTGAAGAAGTTGATGGAAGCTGGATTCCACACTGTTGAGTCTGTAGCATTTGCTCCCAAGAAGGCTTTACTTGCCATAAAGGGTATCAGTGAAGCTAAGGCTGACAAAATTTTGGTATGTTTCTGTTCATTTCAGGTCATGAAAAGTTTAGGAATACCAATTATAAGACTATGACTGGTATGATTTTATGTAAAATTCCAGGCTGAGGCTGGAAAGCTTGTTCCCCTGGGTTTCACAACAGCCACAGAATTTCATCAGAAGAGGTCTGAAATTGTGCAGCTAACCACAGGTTCTCGTGAATTAGACAAGCTCCTTGGTGGTGGAATTGAAACTGGATCAATTACCGAGGTGTTCGGGGAATTCCGTTCAGGGAAAAGCCAGCTATGCCATACACTGGCTGTCACCTGTCAGGTTAAAAACATTTTTAGTATCCCTTTGTCCATGGTTATCTAGGCATTACCATTCCTCATGAGTTAGTTTTAGTTTTTCACATTTGGCAGTGAAAGTGAACTATGATATGAAATAGATAAAATTTTCACTTGTAGCTACCCATTGATAATGGAGGAGGAGAAGGGAAATGCTTATACATTGACACTGAGGGAACGTTTCGACCTGAGCGTCTCTTAGCTACAGCTGAGAGGTATGGTCTTGTGGGTCAAGATGTCCTGGACAATGTGGCATATGCAAGAGCCTACAACACTGATCATCAGTCCCAGTTACTTATCCAGGCTGCTGCCATGATGGCTGATGCTAGGTTAGGTCACATTCTCATCTTATTTCCCAAAGAAATTTTTCCCAGTGAATGCTACCTTCCCCAATATCACTAAATACAAAGGGGAAAAGAATGGTCTACTGCTGTGTGTAGAACTTATTAGTATGGAATGACTAACAGAGATCTATATTCTTTCTTGTATTAGTCAGCTCATCCAAAATGTCAGGTGTAGCAACATAGTTCTAGCCTATGGATTTTCTAAGCTGGGCCCTCTTCTTAGATCAAATCTCGTGTAGCAACTGACTCCCTGCTGCCATTGTTTTCCTTTCTGGCCTGATGAATAATGTAACATAGAACTGTTCAATACATTTTTCTTGGAAGCTATATCTTATCTGGGGTTGTTGATTTTATTTTTCCATAACCAGTTTTAGATTTTTCTTCAACTTTTAGTTTCCTTGTCCAATAATTTATATTTAAGAACATAACAGGATATGCTGTCTTGGACTGGAACTGGTAGGTGTTAAATACCCAGTGATGACTGTGTTAAGGGCATGTCCAAAATATGGGCATTGTGCTTTAAAATTCTAATTACCAAACATGAGTAGCATGCACACTCCTGCAATGACGTATGCATGCAGAAAGGTAACCAATTTCACTGCAAGGTGTACATGCTACACATGTTTAGTTATTGGAATTTTATGCACTGTGGCCCTTCGCTGGATATTTTATCATCCTATGCATTGATGTGTTAATGTCATTTATAATTAATTCAGTGGCTTCAATATCTTGCCAAAAGTCAAGGTCCACTCATGAACATGGCTATTGCTTCGCATGTCAACATTGTATTGATTGTGCAAGTCCCCCTTTCACATGGGTGACAACTTGAACCTGTCCTGGCAATGGAAGGTTATCTGCATGTCCAAGGGTCTCATGCTATTAGACAATGCACCTTACTGAGGCACATCAGTGAGTATTGTGGTAGCTTGGCTGGGCTTCCTTACCTGATGGCACTCAATTACCATGCTATGTTAGAATACAGCAAGCTTACATCATGATATGATGTTCCAGAGCATGGAAGTATGGAGTCTTGTATACCTGCCACCTGGCAGTCACGTGGTTACTGAGGCCCAAAGTGGCATTACACCATGTATATCATCATTTGTGTGAGTGGGTCTTGACTTTGGCAGCATGGTATATGTGACTGCTCACATATAAGTGCATTTGATCTGAACAGGTGACTAGACAGCTGTGAGAAAATCTCATGAATTTTTAAGAATTAATTTCCCCTCTAATAAATCACATTAGTAAGCTCATGAGGATTGGAATCCCAGAAAGCATATAGTGACAGCTGGAGTCACTTTGCTGTTAGTAGAAATTTCCAGAGAAAAATTTGAGAGTGCTTTTAAATTCAGATTTGTGAGACAGATGTCTGATGAATGATGACTTTTTGGAAGTGACTTAGTCATACTTTTTGTCAGGTTGTTGCCAATATTTGAATGCATGTGTTAGGAAGCAGCAAATGACCTTGCTTATAAATTACCCGATGGTTAAGACACATTGTCACATTCTATCTTTATTTTAATATCAATTTAGAATGTTGAGTGCTACTGAGTCTGTGAAAACCAGAATGTTACCAGTTAATTTTGCTTAAGAAATGAATTTAAACTGTCAGTTTCTTTTTTTAATTACTTAGGTATGCCCTACTGATTGTGGATAGTGCAACATCACTGTATCGCACTGACTACAGTGGGAGAGGAGAGTTGTCTGCAAGACAAATGCACCTGGCACGTTTCCTAAGGATGCTTCTGCGCCTGGCGGATGAGGTACAATCAACTCTGATATAAAGCTACTTAATGCGGCATGTTCTATTCACTCACAGATGTAGCAAGGTTTAAACAAAGGGATAAAAAAAGCAGGAGCCACTGGGACAGGTACCCCCTCTCACCTTTCTGGGTGTAGGAACAAACTGTACATCTTGCCTCCTGGCTTTCTTTAATGTAGATTCATATCTTGAGTAGCTGATGAGAATTCCAGTGACACATTTGTAGAAACCTCCTCTTGTGGGATTATTTGCTGCCAGTCCCCCTATCACATTGACATAAATCTTCCTGCACCTATAGAGGCACAAAAACTATAAGGAGAGCAGGGTGAAGCCATCTTGTACATGAGATGAGTTTGTTCTTTATGACAAAGCCACTTCTCACTCTTCCTTGGTGATTGGTTTGAGATTTTCATCTTTAAAGGGAAGCTGTCTTCTCTTGGTATTTTAGTTTATACTCTATTTTATTCATGGGTAAGTATACAAAGAAATGTCATGGTAACTGGGTGAAAATCTCATGTCTCACAGACAAAGTAATTGTGGCATATTGCACTTGGCATTCAATATCCGACATTTCATTAGAGATCTCAGTGATAGGCTTTGGAGTAGAACAATTTTAACATGGTAAACATGTTTCATTTTACTTTTGTAATTTAGAGCAAACTTTTTTTCAGGATAGGTGAAGTGCAAGTTAATCACAGCCAGTGGGGAAAGGGCTGAAGGGGTTTTTATCTGTTACTGTTGATCTTTTTGATGCCTCATTATCTGATAGAGCCTCTTTCTTTGAATTGTCTTATTTTGTATCTTATGTAAAAAATGAGGAAAACCCATTTTGCAGCAACATTCCACCCTTGAGCTATAAAGGCAATATACAAGGTTGAGTCAATAACTAAGGTGAATTTACATTTTTCACAGACATTATGTACCCATTATGTACTCATTACCACATACCCTCATTACTGCATGTCTGAACATATTGTACTTGTAGTTTCCATGATATAAAGTTGGCAACATAGTCACTGAGCCAGTTTTTAAAATGGCAGGCACCACTTTCAGGTTGCACTGCTGTTGAACAGCAAAGTGTCATTCGATTTTTACTATCAGAAAGAGTTAAACCAAGTGAAATTTACTGTAGAATCTGCACAATATGGGGGCAGTTTTTTATCTCAAAAAAATATGTACAAGCGGTGTGAACTATTTTAAAACAATTCAGGATAATTGCACTACGGGAGCACAAATGCAGGAATGATAGACATTCAAATTGTGGTGCAAAATTTGCTATGTTCTTTACTAAAAACTTTTTTCTCTGATGGAATCAGAAAGCTTGTCAGTTGCTGGAATATATGTGTTGAGGTAGAAGGTGATTACATTGAAAAATAGTGAATGTTCATGTTTCTGGAGTAAACTGTTTTGAAGCTACACTTAAATTTACCTTATTTGTTGACTCCCCCTCATAGATGATATAGACAAAATTATGTGAGGCTTGAAGGAAGGGGTAGGGAGGAAGAGATAACAAGAGGATACCTAGACAGTGAACATGGGGATGGCAAGGGTGAAGAGAGACCATCTAGTTCACAGCTTTACAATGAGAATAATAGACATCTAAATAGACAATAGAAATAATAGACAACTAAAGAGATGTGAAGTTTGAAGGAACAGAACTCTCATCAACATTGAACTTCATGCAGACACATGTCTCAGCAAGTTTATCAAGAGCCTCATTTCTCTTTCGAGGAAAGGAGCTTAGCAAAAGAAACAGGCTTCCTCATCAAGTAGAATAGGTATACAGCAGGCCCTGGCCATTCACAGGGGATACATTCGTGAGACGCCTGCGAGCAGGAAAACTGTGAATGCTGATACTAAGGGCTTATGGGGAAAAGGTGGATACATTTCTGATGGAAAAATAATCACATTTTGACAGTAATAAAGGATGTAATAATAGAGGAAACAAGTAATGAATAAGTCAGCTGGGAATATGTAATGCTGCTACCTGCAAATGAAGAATCCGCAAATGGCAAGGGTTTGCTGTGTTTGGGTGATACCTCATCAGGCATTAAGCAGTATCATTCTATGAAAAAAACCACTGTGTTTGAGAATTACTAGTCATATGTCCACTACTATAAGGTAGGTGATAAATTCAATATTTGGGCTCCCTAGAAGATTAGGGTGTACTTGATATTCTTTTGCAAAGATTGTGTAAAGTTATTTTGGCATGCAGGAGTTATCACTAACATTGTCTTAAAAACAAAGAAAATAAATACCTTCACCCAATATTTCTCTTTCTAGTTTGGTGTAGCTGTGATGATAACAAACCAAGTGGTTGCTCAAGTAGATGGAGCATCATTGTTCTGTGCTGATCCTAAAAAACCTATAGGTGGAAACATCATGGCTCATGCATCAACAACCAGGTGAGAAGGTTCACACTGATTTCTGTTCTTTTGATTTTTTTGTGGGCAAATCTCCTTCATGCCCAGTTTGTCTTGCCCAGGCTGTACCTTCGGAAAGGAAGAGGGGAGACCAGAATATGCAAAATTTATGACTCTCCCTGTCTGCCAGAAGGAGAAGCTGTATTTGCTATCAATCCTGATGGAATTGGTGATGCCAAGGAGTGACACCACACCATCATCTACATACTACAAAGATCTTAAGAAGAAATTCCTTTTCAGCCTCGCAGGGCAATGGGTCTCTTAGAGAAGTATCATAGGTTTAATTATATTTTTCTTTTCATGCATGGCCCTGCTAGTCTAATATTGTTCTCTGTGTTAGGGTGAATTTGAAGACTTAAGTCAATGAGAGAGAGGCATGCCATTGTACTTTCTATGTGACTTGCAGTGCCATGCTATGGTATTACTCTGGTTTTGTGGAATGTTCATATACATGGATTAAATCATTGGAAATATTTTCAAATTGGCTCTATTAAATTATAAAGTTGACATCCTCATGTATCTATTTTGGAGCCTTGGCTGTCATTTGTATTCTGAGAAATTCCTTTTTTTGATGTTGTGTTATAAATACATGATACTTTTTGTATGGTAAAGTGGAGCCAAAATTACTTCTCCACAACTCACCATGTCTAATTAAAAGTTATTGCATTATACTTTTTTGACTTGCCATATTTGTCTTCTTTTTTCCTGCGAGATTTTTGCTATCACATTGTTCTTGAGTGTTTCCTCTGTCAATATGTTTTTTCTGACTTCCGGAAGCAGGGAAAGCAGTTGAGCCAACAGAAAATTGTCTCATCAACTCTGCCATGGAAAAAATAATTTGGAAAAAAAAATTCCCTGCCAGCATAGTGCTATAGTTATGCACTTTATAGGGAAGCATTAATGTATGGACTTTTTTTCAGTAATAAGGCCCTTTATCACATGGATGAGCATCAACTGATTCATGCAAGCAGAAATGGCACCCATGGTGCAATGACCTCTCCTTCAAACATTCAGAGCATCTGCAATGCTGAAATTTTCAGGCTCAAGGTAGGCTGCCTGGATGGCAAGAGGAACACATGCTATAGAATAAAATATCTTACTGGTTTCAGTTGTCCATTAAGTCAAAAACTTTTCATGCCCTAAGTCCTGAAGAGTGAGTTCGTACCAGTGAGTCCTGTTTGTATTGGCTCATTAACATGTGCCATGGTAGTTGATAGCCAGTTGACATCTCTTCTAAGATCTACCTTCACTTCTACTTTGCTCTCATCAAAGCCTGGCTCACAAGACCAGGTGGATTTAGTAACTAGTAGCTTGAGGTGATGGAGATGATACAATTTGTTCTTAATCTACTCTCCAGTACAAACGGAAACCAACCTCGCTGCGTTTTAAAATGGTTTCCTTCCTTTCAGTTTCGTTTTGAGAATTCTAGTTTCTTTTATGGCAGGTTAAACTAGCAAGAAAACTAAATGGCATGGCATCTTTTTTTTCTGATTTTTTTCTACTCAGCGATATTGATTACCTTACAACAAATTTAATTTCCCTTGAATGAGTTATTTGCAAGCTAAATATTGTCAAAACTTGGATTGCAGAACCTGATTCAGTAAAAACAGCCTAATTTAAGCCATAACTTCTGAAGCTCCTGACTGATTATGGGATTGGTATTGGAAAGCGAAGGTTCTGAGGAACAACTCAAGTAAAATATTTAAATTGTATGACTATTTAAATAAAGTTATGTTCTTGGACAATTTTCAGGCACTTGATTTCCTCTTAAATATTTCCCGTCGGCGTTCGAAGACTTCAAGCTGGGAATTTTGCCATGAGACTCTAAAAGAGGGGTGTCAAGCATACGTCCCGCGGAGGTGGTTCATCCGGCCTGGGCCTGAGGCCCAGGCCTCGCAACTTCTTAATTCGACCCCGTGAAGAGAGTAGGGAGGCCGGTCTCACCATCTGCATCACGCATGAGCGGGTGCCTGTTAGCAAGCGCTAGCATGTATTTTGGCCTTGAGCTTGGAGTAGAGGATTCGGATTGACTGAGTAGAGGGCTACTCAGTCAATCCGAATCCGCATTGACAATTCACAGTTGCAAAGGATAGAAAGTCACATGATTCAGTCTACATAATCATGATATTCCCTTGGTAAGCTACATTTGATTTTGTTTGGAAAAAGTTCTGAAACTTGCAAGGGGAGAATGTCGTCAGACCGATCATTTTCTCGTTGGACCGGATGCGCCTCTTTTCTCCCTCCAGTGTTCGTTGCGGTGCTTATTGCCACTTAGCTTTCATTTCTATTCAATACTCACTGCCAACTTGAAACGTTTTTGTTCGGCCTTTTATTTGCTACCTGCCACTTAACCCTATATAGTTCATCGGGGAAAAATTTCCTACCTCTTGTATCTTGCTTCGTCTGAGAGGGATAGTGAGATAAATATTTCCCTCCAGAGCATAAGAGTCTCACACGTACCCTTTGTTTTGTTATTGCATAGATTTCGTGTTGGAACTTTTTTTTCAAAATTTATTCGTGGAGTATAGCATGTAAGGAGTCAGCAAATAAATTTAAAAAAGTAATAAACTCTTCTTTCTATAAAGGGTTAAAGTAATGCATCTCATCAGGCGACCAGGGGGACGGCCCCCCCCCCCCCCCCCCCCCCCCCCCCCCCCCTCTTAACTTTATTTAAATAGTCATACAATTTAAATATTTTACTTGAGTTGTTCCTCAGAACCTTCGCTTTCCAATACCAATCCCATAATCAGTCAGGAGTTTCAGAAGCTCGTGAATTAATTTTCGTTGGGGCCTGTGAAATGGATTTCAGGTCTTACCCCAAATTTAAAAAATAAATAAATAAACAAACTAAAAAAAAATTCGATAGGACGGAGGGTGGTGGTAGGAACTGGGGAAGCGCCCCCCTCCCCCATGATTAATTTCTGTATCCGCCACTGCAGGCGACAAGACTGACCTAAATACACTTATGTTTCATGTTCCCATTAATGCTACAAATCATTCTTGTTCATTATGAATATCATATGCTGGCCTCCCCGAAGTTTTCGTCCACGAGCCGCCACTGAAACCCATTCTTCCATTGTGACTGTTTATCCGCCGAATTTTTGTTTCCGCCTCATCCAACTCCATAGCTAAAACCCTCTACCTAGATGCGACACTGACAGCATCCTGAGTAGAACCACTCGCCTCAGAAGCCTGCAGTATGCTGATGATCTTGAATGCTTGATGATCTTGTATGCTTGAAGATAGGCCATACAGGCAGTTGTCACTAGGCTTGACGGAAACTGCAAACATCCACATCTATGTGCGCTAGTCTGAGGTTCTAATCGTATCAGGAAATGGAGGTCGTTGGAGTATAAGCGTTGGGACAACGTTTTGAACAGAGTTCAAGTGACTCAGGTTGTGATTCACAGAGAAGAACCAGCTGCACCAGGACATGCATACAAGAATTCGTCAGGCGAGGAAACGGTGGTCGCTTCCACTTTTTCACTTTTAATGAAGGACGAAATCGAGCTCATCTGTTTCCATATCCTCTTCGAGGTTGCCGTAGGCGAGTAGCATAGAACAGATTTTTCATAATTTAATGACCAGAATTGTGCGTCATGCCTCAAATTGAAACTGATATACAGTATATTGATCATGTTTTGGCGTTTCGCCACTTACGTTTAAAGTTGGGGTGACTGCCTTACTCGCCGACTGCAACTCTCCGAATGTTCAATTCGTCTAATTACGACTCGCTGAATCAAGTGAGTCGTAATTCACTCCTCGAATCAAGTGGCCACCAAGCCCAACCTCCAAGATGGCATTAGTGATCAACTCACTGACATCTCGACTGAGGGTAGGGAATACCCGTAGCAAGGCGTTCACGGCATGATCTGAAAATGGAGAACTGCTTGGGCTCGAAATCGACGAGAAGTTTGTTCCTGTCACTGCGCAATGAAAGTAACTAAATCGCATCTGTATTGGAAATTGAAAATATGCAATTGTGTATCATGAGAGCTACGAGTCGCACTGAGAACCAGCAAATTTACGTGAACTTCATTCTGGCAGAAAAGACGCTACGCGAACACGAGCTTGGGCTTCAATCTCGTGGGAACCAATGGCGAAGCCAGGGTTTCGCCGAAGGTGGGGCAAAGTGGAACAGAGGGGGCTAAGAAGGGAGGGAAGGGGGTGGCAAACGCATTTAGACCAGAGTTGGGGGAGTTAGAACCAAACTTGGGGGAGATGAAGCCCCCCAACCCCCTTACTACTCCACCAGTGGGAGCAGACATTTGGAAGGAATTGACATTCGAATAATAAATCAACCATAAACTATGGTGCATTTAAAATCCAGAAACAAAAAGGTGGCACGATGACAGAAGATGCATCCTGTTGCTTTTTTTCACCTTTATTTTTCTTTCCCGTGAGAATCTTTATCACTGATCTGACTGGCATTGTATTTATTGTCATGTTCCTCAGGCAAACCAAGTTTCCTGAGGCGGGGGAAAATAATAACATAATTAAATTATTTCCTCCCCTCCGGGATTAGAGAAGATTAGCGACTTCTTTCCTTCCGTTCGCCTAGACCTCCCTCGTTTCGGTTCCGGCTCAGTTGACGGGGGGAACCGAATTTCCTCCCCCCCCCCCCTCACTTCTCTATGCACGGTGTAGAAGATTGAAAACCTTTTTTTTTTTCAAAAAAATTAATCAATAGGGAATTTACAGGTCGGGGGATTTTACCAACGGGGAATCGGCCGGGAACCTTTCCAACATGTCCAGGTTATTTCACAAGAAATTTTAATGATATTGCTTTGTAAGAACCCGAGTTACAGCTTTCGTTTCCCACGCGAAGTAAAAACAGCGAATGTGTCAGTGTTCGAACCCAGAGTGCTTGTGCTCCGTGCAGGATGGGATTCGATCTACCCCAGTTTCCTGAGTAAGCAGGCACCAACTCACTTGCTATTAGTTTTTGAGCGGTTTTAAGGTACTACGGGAACATAAAAATCGACCCCCCTGGATCGAAATTCCGCTCTATAATTGTTGTAAGGGACCTCGAGAAAGGGCCTTGGAACTGACTGCTGGCTCTCTCAGGTCACCCCCAGGGCCATGATCTGTGGTCAAAGGTCAAAATTTGCATGCTTCTCTTTGAAAATCTCCATCTCCCCAACCCTTTGTCGCAGAAACGTCCAATTTGCACCATTCTCCTTGAGACATACAGCGCTAAATGGAATAAATAAATACACATATGCAACTGTCGTTCTCGAGACGCCATGACGCCACAACTGATAATTTTTCTATTTTCGGATTCTGTTTTTTCGCTCTCATTCCTCGTAGAAATTTTCTATTGGAAAAAGCATGCTCCAGTTTTTGGAGACTAATATGGTCCATCTTTTTGCGGAGTTGCGCACGGTTTCCTCCTACCGTTCCCCCTCAGTGTTCGATGATCCGCCTGAAAAATCCACTTTTTTGGAAGGGACGTGACGTTGACGGACAATACTCGAAAACGAGGCTGAATTGAAAAAATTCCTCTTGTAGATCTCTTTAAAAGTCTCTCAGCTAGCTTAATATACATTTTCACGAGAATCCGACCACTATCCTAGAAGCTAATCGATTTTTTCTGCGGCCTCTTTTGACAATTAAGGTTATTTCTTCCATTCCGGGTCAATTTTCTCTTCTCACCGGCAAAGAATGCAGGATTTTTTGTACCTATCCCATAGAGGGATGTTTCACGGATCCAATGACACCAGGATTGTTTACTGTCTCCAAAGGGATAGAGAATACGAGGCTTTAATTACCGATTTGCATGAAAACTTGAATGCTTGCGCGCAGCTCTTCCCTCTTTGACTTCCCTCCCGCTTCACTCTCCCATGTTCCTTCGCCTGCCCCGAGACCGTTTCGCACTCACGCACTTCCCCCTCGCCTGTCAGAGGCTCACATCAACATCTCTCCCTGAAAATTTTTTATATTGGTCTCATCATCTTCCTCAGTGTTTCTAAATATTGATGGAAAATTATTGATGTTGCTCTGACGGATTCGGAGAGCGGAATACATATTGCGAAACTTTCGTTTCGTTGCACCTGACCTATCTCATCTGTCATTCCTGATTTATTGGGAAAGACACAAATGAATAGCGCGGATATTTGCATGGACATTGCCTCCAATTTTATACTGCCTTCAAAGCTTAAAGGTAATTCTTGGGAGTCATTTGAAAATCAGCGCGAATACATTTTCAAATTAAGATAGTTTGAACCTTGGAACCAAGTATCTTAAGAATGAGGATAATTATTCTTTTTTTGAACAGATCTTTCCAAAATTCTGTCGAAAGTGACTGCCGAATCATGCTCGAATGTCTTGATTCTCTTTTGACCAAGAAAGATTTGACTGAGACCATGTCGAAGAATCATGCAGCAGTCGACTGCGTTTCTCCTGCATGCCTCCTTCCTCGCCAACGACCTCAAGCTACTTTACTCTAGGGTGTGATGGAATGACCCACGATTCAGATGACACCTAACTCACCTTTCGTGGTGAACCGGTTACTGAGTAGTGGGACTAATTCCTGTTATTGCGCCTAAAATGGCCAGCAGACGACAAAGGTCAATGAAACCCTTTTGCGTTTTCACTGAGTCTACCTATTCATTTCTTCTTCTCCCCTCTCACGTGCCAAGACGTGCCTGGCACTAGCATTCACATTCCCACCTTTTTCAGTCTGAACGTGCGTCTGAGGAATGAATTTACTTCCGACCCTCACCCCCCCCCCTCCCCCCTTCTTCACGGCCCCATATCCAGGAGAAACTTACTAAAGGCACTATTTGAGTCTACCAGACTCCCTTTTCTCCCCTTTCTCCCCACCCTTTTCTCTTGCTTCATCTGCATCCTCAAGTTTCGTACATGGAAATCTATTTTGAAAATCCCAAGGATATGATCAATGAAGTTTTCTAAGCATATCCGTAC